>PVJD01005709.1:85681-111022 GCA_004026545.1 Mormoops blainvillei | reverse complement strand
GCGGAGTCCGCCGCGCCCCAGGCGCAGCCGAGGCGGCTCCAGAGCGCTGCGGAGACGGCCGAGCTCCGCTCCCCGGGGCGCTGCTCCGCGCCACGCTGACCTCCCGTGGCATCGGCCGCCGGGGCTCTGCCCTGCCGGACGGAGGACTTCACCTGCCCCGCTGCCCACCTGGCTCCGGAGATCCCTCCTTGCAAGACGCCGTCGGCTCCCTTGCCCACCGTGCCGCCTCCTGGACGGAGACGCTGGGACTCGGGGTCGCTATCCCCCACCGACTGCTGTGTGAGTGGCATTTCTCCTCGGTTGTCAGAGCGTGAGGAGGATATCGATGTGTGTCGATGCTCCACTCGGAGTGAACCCGCCTTCGGTGAGAGCCGAGTGAAGAGCTCAGGGACCGTGTGGGACCCGCGTCCAGCCCTTGGTGCCGGGCTGCTCCGCAGGCAGCGAGCCGAGCGGCTGCCCGGCTGCCTTACAGGAAAGACTGTATCGCGGACCCACGCTTGTGACAGGCTTGCTTCTCGTCCTCTTGACGCTGTCTTTTGCAGGGCAGAGGTTTTTAATTTTAATGGAGTCTAGCTTACTGGTGATTTCTTTCCTGGGTCAGACCCTTTGTGTAGAAAGGGACCGCTGTCCCCAAGCCCATGAGGGCTTCTCCCCTGTTACCTCCCAGGAGTCTGACTGTTTCCTGTTTTACATTTAGGCCTGTAAAAGTAACTTCGAGTTACTTTTCGTGCAGGACATAAGGTCTATGTCCAGGTTCCTTTTTTTGCATGCGGATGTGCAGCTGTTACCGCGCCGTTTGTGAAGACTGCCTTTGCCTCATTGTTTTGCTTTTGTTCCTTTCTCAAATATCATTGGACTCTATTTATGGGGGTTTATTTCTAGGCTCTCTGTTCTGTTCCGTTGATCTAGTTGTCCAGTCGCTTGCCAATAGCCACCCTGTGCCGACTGCCGCAGCTCTCCCAGAGCCCCAAGGGCGGGAAGTGTCAGCACCCCCGTTTTCTCTTCCATAGTGTGTTGGCTGTTCTGGTTCTTTTGCTTCTTCATACAAACTTTTGGATCAGTTTGTCAACATCCACAATAAAACTTGCTTAGTTTTTGATTGCGACAGCATTGAATTTCTAGATCGAAAATTGACAGACGAGAGGCTGAAGTCGTAAGTGATTTGCCCAAGGTCACACTGCACATCTTGGGTCAGTAGCGGGCTCTGCACTAAAGCTGACCCTAGTGGCCAGTTTCGAAGCCCATGGGCTACTCAACAAGAAGGGACTTTGCTGTGAGTTCTCTCCAACTTTTGGGGAATAAATCTGTGGTCTGAAGTGGAGCTTGGGCAAGGAAAGGGGTGGGGGGCTCTGTCTTCAAACAGGAGGTCTCAGGAGCTGTGCAAAAATGACACAAGCCGTTCTCACCTTGCTTACAGGGTCAGGTCACAGACTCTTGGAGCTTAGGGGAGTCTTTCAGCCAAAAATCCCGGGAGGAGTGGCACGTAAAACACTGGAAGGCTGCTTAGTATCTCACACACGTGAATTTTCACCTCCGATGATTTGCAGCCGCCATTGACTCTCTGGCCCACCAGTGAACGGTGACCGACTCACAGGGATGGCATTTTCTCTGCGGCTGCCAGGAATGGCCAAGGTCACATTCCAGAGAAGTGTGCTCGCCTCACAAAGCATTCCATTCTTGGGGAGAGATAAAGAGAGAGTTAATGTTTGAAGACATTGTCAACTTCGTTAGCAACTAACAAGTTAACCTGTCTTTCACTGTTGCCATAACTTTGTTTCCTTTCCCAGAAAGTGGTAAGAGTGGAAAAAGCCCAGTCAGAAATGAAAGAACAAAGGCTTTATAGAATTCAGTCTTTACAGGACCACTGTTTGTACTTGGGGTCTGTGTGGGGTTCATATGCTTCTATTGAGTGTCTATTTTTAAAATGCAGTGTGATTTATTCAAATCCTGGACATTCTTTCTGCTTGACAATGCTGGGGCATGAGGGAGATGGCAAAAAAGGAAGAACCTGGCGGAATGCCACTGGCGGTCCGCCGTAGTTTTGCTGGAACTGCTTAAGTGAAGGGATCCTTGGACTTTGAGCCGATGGGAACCTGAGACGAGGTAATCCAACCCAGCTTCTTCCTTTCCACTTCAGGATGCAGCGCACAATGGCTCTGACAGACGGTTCTCCAACTCGGCTCGCTGTTTGCAGTGACCGAGTGCTCGATACCACAGCGTTATTAGGATAATGCCACTGTTGGAATAATTTAAGTGTTTTAAAAATGTTATTTTGTTATGTTACCCAGTATGATTCTGCGAAATCTCTCCATTGGCTCTAATTCTGCCTCTGGAGTTCGTGCACTAAATCCAACCCAAGGCGGGTGAACAGTAATGATAACCATGGCTCTGGGGACACGTGGCGGGGGTTCAAATCCCAGTTCCTCGCCACCCTCACTGTCCCTGTACCTCATGTCCCCATCTGAACAGTGTGGATGCTGTTAGCACCTACATCAGAGTGGTTATGAGGAAGAAGTGGGCTGACGTGGGAAAGCATTTAGAGCAATGTCTGCCACTCGGCAGGCACCGAATATTAGATATGGACAATGTTATTTTTGTCATTTTATCTTCTTTTCAGAAAATAGTGCTGCTTGGAGACTGCACTGAGTGTATTCTGAGGCTTTGTTTGGTGAGTGTCCTGCTAAGTAATGTCTGCAAAGCACAGAAGAAGGGGAACTGATGTCATACAGGCCAGACCCTATCCAGCTTTCTTGTCAAGAGTCCTTCAGAGATCTAGCGATGCAGGCGTTCTCCTGTCTCAGCCCCTCCCTCCCAGGCTCACGTTCCTGGGAGACATAGTGAAGTCTATTTGTTCTGTAAGCTGTCAAGACGTGGGCCCCCAAGGCATCCTTGAAATGAACTTAAAAGCAGAGCAAGGGAGAACATTTTATCTTTTCATTTATTACCTTTAACAAATGCTTCTGAATACCAAAGATGGTCATATTTGAAATCTTTCCAGAATCATCGCTGCTCTGCTTCTCACAACCTAACAGCGACCGGAGCTCCCTCCTCCCTGCGCTCACGCACGCCTGCTGGTGTGGCTGTCAGCGTGCGGCCTGCTGCAGCACAGGGAACCTTGGGCTGGGCGTTAGGGTGCCTTACAGGTTGAACTGTGTCCTCCCTGCAGTTCACGTGCTGAAGCCCTCGCCTCAGTGGGACTGTGTTTGAAGACAGGGCCTTCCAGGAGGTGATTAGGTTAAATGAGGTCAACGGGGGAAGGTCCTGATCCAATAGGACTCTAATCCCCAAGAACATACAAATCCCCAAGAGAATCTAAGTTGTTTTTTGGGGTTTTTTTTGTTTGTTTGTTTGTTTTTTGTTTTTTAATGGAGGGGAAAAAAAAAGAAGACAAGACAGATAACTCTTTCCAAAAGGCCCCGGACCTTAACTTGTTCACAGTTTCACAAAGACAATCCTGGGACCATGAGAAAAGTCCTTGGTTGGGAAGTGCCTTAGAGGTGGCCGAGGACAGCCACCGGTCCACCCTACAGGTCATGGGGCTCTGTCCACGCAGTCGTCTTTATTACGTATTTATAGCTGCCGGGGTCCAGGAAGGATTTAAGGTGCCTATAATCACAATACAAAAGCTCCCAGTTAGCACTCTACTATTTAATTCTTTTCTACAACATTTCAGCCCAGTGATCTTATGGCTACACAAACCCCCCGGTGTTGAATGTCCTTCCTTCTGTGGCCCTCTCTGACCTGGGAGGGTCCCTCCCACGTCATCTAGGCCCACAGGAGCACTCCGAAAGTGAGGAGACTGCGGCCCAGAGGAACACAGTGGTTGTCTCAGGTGTCCCAGCTAATGAGTAGCAGAGTTTGCGCCTGAACCGCCCCCCCACCCTGATCCTTGCCGGAGGGCCCTCCGCTCTGTGAGGCCGCCCACGAGCTGGCCTTGGGCTCTCAGATCCTCCCTGTTGGCCACGCCTCAGCGGACAGCAGGAAGCAGCCGAAACAGAGAGTTTGCTCGGAGCCGCCCTCAGGCGGGTGGGGAATGGGGGCCTGGTTTGCTGCCGAGGACTCTGCTACGAACAGAGGAGACAGTTTCATTTCCTCTTACTCCCTCGTCCCTGAGTGTGCGCCCGGACCCCGCGTGCTGAAAAGGCCCCTCAGCCAACAGTCTTTGCAATTAATAGGACTGAGCCATGCACGAAAGGTGGGCCTGGGCTGCAGGAGTCAGGTCTTCTCTTTCTTTTGCTTTTCACACACCCTCCACCTGTGTGTTCTCATAAGCCACCAAGTACTTCCGTTTTTAGAATTATTCGGAGAATACTTGTTTGACTTAAACTGATTTATAAGAAGATTTTACTGAAGGAAAAAGAGTGCTTTTCTTCTAAAATAAAAACAGACCTTCCTTAGAAGTAAACCATCATCTCCAGACAGGCTTAATGGCAGGTAACGCCTCCACCTTGGGGACCCAGCAGCTTCCTTAGCCCCAGGATACTCCCACTGGTCCTTCCTGCTGATAGCATCTTCAAAGGATCCCCCTCAGCCTTGTTATCAGTCCCATAGTTTCAGTTTTCACTTGTGTCTATTTTTAGGTTGGGGGAAAAAACCCAGAAAACAAAAAACGTCTTTCCATTGCCTAGGGAAAGGAGATTGTTTTTAAGTGAGTTAATGAAATTCTTACAGGGGAATTCCAGAGGTCGGTGACGTCTTGTTGCTACGAAGGAATACATCCTAAAGCTTACAGGTGTGGAACAGGTGTGTGGCCACTTACACATTCTCAGCAGGCATCAGGCCCGGCTGGGGAGGGGCTAAGGCCTGGACACGTTGGTGTGTTTTTGCAAAATTTGCAAATGTATCCTGTTTCTACTTTAATCGGCTGATGAGCCTGGCTGTTTCCTCCCTACTATCTCCTCCCTTATAATTGTCCCCCTGAGGGGATCAAAGTGGGGCTGAGGATGCAGAATTCTAAGTAAATACTCACTTGTAGTTGAATTTGCATGTATATTAACATTTACTTTGATACCTAACTATATATTTGCAATTTGAAATTACTTTTCCTACTGGGAGGCCCCAATTCTTTAAGCTCCACGAACCCTGAAGGCAGGTACCCTGGTTCCATGTCATCCTCTTCTTTCTTGCCCTTCCATCCTGATATTCAGTCACTTCTTTCACACGGTGCCTGGTTTTCTTGGTCCCCCACTGTGGCCTGACACAAATCCAGGACAAAACGGGACAGGAAACGGGGAAAAGGAGAATACGGCGAGTTGAGTGAAGAGAAAGAGAAAAGAGAATTGAGAATGTAGATAAGTTGCTGAGTGCTCTCACACACCCCGATACTGGTCCTCCTTCCTGGAGGGTAAGAGGAGGAGATTCCTAAACTTTTGCTTGTCTTGATGGCTGGAATAACACATGCCCGTGCTGGTTGAGAAGCTCAGCGGCATTTCAACCAGAGATGAAAGTGGGGGATAATGAAGGGAGGTGACAGGATGGGGAGTTGAAATGAATTAAGGAAAACACGTGGCCTTCTGAAGAGGAAATGCAGTTATGAAGAGATGGAAAAACCAGTTCTTCCAGGATATGCCTTTTGTTGGCCCAACAGGAAGCTCAGGCAGACGGGAGGGAACTGTAAGGATGTGAGGGACACCCAGCTCACCTGGCAAGAGGAAAGAGGGCTGAAGGGACAGTCCGGCAGTGGGGGGGGGGGGGAAGGATATGGGGTCACATTTTTCTTGGCATTGAATTATTTTCAAATGAGTTATTTTTCAAAAGTTTCCAAGGAGGATCCTCTACCAGCTTCCAGCCTCCAGTTGGGATTTGAAACCTACAGGAAATGAAGCCCCTTCCCATGACCTCTTGCTTCCTCTCTAAATTAAATTCGGATGCAGAGAGCAGAGGCAGGAGCCTTTGCTGGGCCTGGGCGCGTGGCCTTGCCCTGGTGCAGTCTTAGAGGCTGGTTCTGCTCCCAATTAACTGTGGTTTTGGCAAGTTAGAGGAAGTTGTTTTGGTTTTTGGCAAGTTGTTTAAAGATTTGACTTTCAAGCCCTTCCATCTGTAAAACAAGGAGTATGGACTGTGATCACTGGTTCTTGGCTTTAGTGGTGGTAGATGGGGGCTGGGGGGCACTGGTGGTCGAAGGCCCTTTTCAGAATAGGCAGAAAGCTGCAGAACAGCTCCCCACAAACCTATGCCCCCCCCACTCAAACCTGTGCCTGCTCACACCGAATTCTGCGAACAGTTTCAAGGTGCCATGGGTCCTGCAATGATCAGTTCTCCGACACAGTTTTCCTCGACGGGAGGGTTGCATTTCTTCACCCCGTGTGAGCAGACGTTCTGGGTGACACTCTGGGTTGAAGACTTAAGAATAGTGCTCTTTTCCTTCTGCACTGAGGCCAACGATGTTCCTGGTGGTGGCTCCTCCAATGGGTCCAGGGGTGAGGACAGTGGTGGTGCGGGAGCAAAGTCCCAGCTGACCTTGGATATCAGGTGGCACGAGGCGAACTAAGCCCCTGTTGCTTTCAGCTGCTGAGAATTCTGGAGTCATTTGCTACCACAGCAGAACTGATCCCTGTTCTGACTTGAACAACCCCTGAATCCATCCCTGGTCAATGATGGGTTCTATGGGCTCCAGGTTATCCACCCAGAATGTAAATAATACCAAAAATCTATCTCCTCCTGAAAGCCTGTGAGTCTGTGAGACACAGTTAAACATGTGATTTCAGATGCTTGAGTCACCTGAACCAGTACACTGGTTCACAGGGGATGACCATTTGGTCAGGCGGGGCGTCTCCTTTTAGAGTCAAGTTATCAAATCCATAATGTGGGCTCACCAGGCCCAGCTTCCAAGGCAGCAAGGAGTTGGCTGAGGTCTCCCAGGGGACCTGCCTGCAACAGTGGGGTGAGCCCTGGGTGTGCTGTGGGTGCTCTCTGCCTATGGTCTCACACACAGAAGCAGCAAGGAGAAATCAAGAAAATGCATAAAAGCATACTTCTGAGACTGCAAGTAACAAAAGAAGTCAGTCAAGAGAAAAGATATCTTCACTGTGTTTCTATTTATGGAGCACACAGTTTACACAGGGCTCTCCATTCAGAATTCATCTGTAATGAGAGTCGTCTTCCAAGTTATTGTCTTCAAGGAAACAGACAGCATTCAAATCTTCCCCTGCAGTGAGTGGTATTTAGAGATGTTTCCCATGTGTTTCATTCGCTGATCAATTTTACCTTGTCCAAACAGAGAATGGTCTATCAAAAACAGGATGGGGCTCATTAGTGAGATGCAGCAGATAGTACAATGGAGGGGAAACAGATTACCCCAAGGCAGGGAAACAAGAGGCTATTCAGGAGGCAAGAGGGATTAGCAGAAAATGATCCGGTGGTCATAATAAAACAAAAGCTAGTGGAATAGCTGGATGGTACCACTACTTAGTAAGTGATACTGAAGAGAAAAAAGGTGGGGGGGTGGGGGGGGTGGTAGTTTAGGGCATAAAGGTTTTTGGCCTGGAGAGGAGAGTAGGGGTTTACATTTTATGTGTGAGAAACACCCTGGTACAGTCCTAAGAGTCCTGGACTGAGTGGCAGTCAGGAGACCCAGGGTCTAGGCCTGGGCCTGCGTGGCCTTCTGCTCTGCACCCACTTTGCATGAAATGAACAGTAAGGATGAAGACCTTAGTCCATAAAGCAAGGTCTTAGCCAGCTCAACAATCTAGATCATTGCAGGAAGTTACTCTTCAATGAATCTCTATCTTCATGATCCAGAGTCCTAGCACATAAAAAGCTTCTCGATTAACCTAAGAATAAGTAATTATTCGCTTGAATAAACTTCCAGCGGAACTTTGGAAGCTGCACCCTTGGAGGTCCTTAAAGTTCAGATAGAGCCATTAGCTCCCTGAGGGTTCAGAGGCGGACCAGGGGACATGGTTGAGGTTTCTTCCAGCCATCAGACCACGTAAACCACAGTTTACTGTTGTCTTTTTCAAGGAAACTTTCCCAACTGCCAGCGAGCTGCTGACAGAGGGAAACAAAACTAAAATCCAAAACCGTGGCGTTCTTGTTCCCGTGACAAAAGGGAGATGGCACCGTCAACCCGAATAGAGCGGTAAACTGAGGCAAGCTCCAACGGCCGTCTCTCGGCCGGGGCACATGCTGGGAGCGGGGCCATTCCGCAGTCCGTGGCCGCACGGACCTCCCAGAGGCGCGGTCCGCCGCGCCCGGGCTGTGTGGTGCAGCACAGCCCAGGGCTGAGCCACCCGAGACGGAATCCCGCAGAGGAGCAAGTGAAGCGGCGAGAGCGCAGCAGCCAGCCGGACGCGGCTGCAGCGGCTGTCGGGGCACAGCGCGCGTGTCTGTGAGCAGGACGTGGGCATTCAGGTGCTTTCCCGCCGGGGAGGAGGGGGCGGGGCCGCAGGGCTGTGGACCCCCCGCGGCCCAGACCCGGGAGCGGCGTGGGGCCCCATGCCTGCAGCCAGGACGCGGCCTCGTGACCGCGCGATTTCAGCCCCGTTAAACGCCCGGGAGACCGCCGCAGTCCGCACTGAGTGAAACGTCGTTTTGGGGCTCAGGACTCTACCGGAAATCGAGTTTCTTGGGGACAGAGCCGAGAGCAGCTCACGTGAGGCCCCACTGCGGGGTGGTGAGCACGTGCAGAAAGGGGACGGGCGGCAGAGTCCGCCCGGGAAGGCCATTGGCTGGTGAGTGAGCAGGGCGGTCCTCGGCTGATGCTCATTGGTCGGGAGGTACGTTCGTCCCCTTTAAAGCCGGAAGTTGTGGGAAACGGGTCTCAGTTCTTCGGTGCAGTTCTCGCGAGGGCGCAGGTGTGAGGGCGCAGGTGTGAGTGCCCGTGGCAGCCGTCGGCGCCATTTCGGGCCGAAGTTCTGCCGCAGCGAACGCAGGCCGGCATGCGAGGGCGCTGGTCTCGTCCTGCTCACCGGAAGCCTGCTGAGGGCCGCGCAGGGTCTGTGCCCCCCGCGCCGAGCTGTTCGCTGGGCAGCCGGGCCCGCAGCGGCTGAGCCCGCGGTGACGCCGCCCCAGGTAAGCGTCGTCGTTCCCGCCCTGAGAGCGGCTGCATGCGGCCCAGGGAGGGGGCTGGCCACGGGTGCCCCCCGGGCCTCCTGCGCAGCAGTCACTGCGTAGGAAGCAGCCCCGTGTGAGCCCGAGCCCCCCGCGGCCGCTGACCGGGGCAGACGCACGGCCGGGGTGCAGGTGGGTCGGAGCAGGGGGCCTTGGAAACGCCTCGGCAGGGTCGGCACTGAGCGCGGGGTAAGGACCTCCTGGAAGCCCTCGGGCCGGGAGCGGGTCCCTCAGCCCTGCTTCTGGGCGTGGCCCCTCGCGCTGGCCTCTTGCCTGGCCGGGCCGCGGGGACGCCCGCGGGGTCCTCCCGGGGGCCGCGCCCCGGGGGCGCTCCAGGCGGCCCTCCCAGCCGGGAATGCACAGGCCATCCCTGGTATTTCCTGATGTTTTTGAAAATGGCGACACGTTTTTAATGTGGAAACAAAAAGTCAGTGATTGCCATCCGAGGGTAGTTCGCGGTCAGGGGACAAGTGGAGAGTCAACGAAGCAGGTGAACCGCTTTTCTCCCTTCTGAATGCGTGTGGTTTTCCCGTCTGGACGTTTCTGGCGTCAGGTGTGTCTCGTGATGACCCGACGTGCAGTCTGATGGGTGGAATTTCCCCTGATCCCCAGCAGAGGTGACTCGCTGGACCCGGAGTGTACGAGACAGAAAGTATAGGAGTGGAGGCCTAAGATCTTAAGTGCTATTTATGCAGTTATTGATACTTTCTAGATTATACTTTCATGTACGTAAACATTCAAAAGTTACGGAAGAAATGTAACAAAGCCGTCTCCAAGATTGTTGCTGGCTGCCCAGTTTTTCCGCCGGGAAGCTGTTACCATTTTCTCGTACAGTTCTCCAGCTTCAGTTTATTTGTATGTCAGCAAGGATATGCGTAATTATCCCTGATTTATTCAAGTCATAGAATACTCGTCGCACTTTTCCATAGCGCGACTTTCTTTCTTCCTGTGTTTCTGTATCTCGGGGATTATCCTGTTGGGGTACATAACCTTCAGCCCAGGCTTCATAGGCGGGCAGTATTCCGCTGTGTAGATGTAGTGATTAATTTAACCTGCTTCCTGAAGCGAACGTGTAGGTTGCTCTCCTCCTTTGCTGTTAGAAAGGCTGCTGTAAAGATTGGCCTCGGGGCCCCCGTTTGCGCAGGTGTGGGTCGGGCGGTTTTAGAGGCGGCCTCGCTGTCGGAGTGCGTGCGTCTTCAGCAGTGGCACCTGTTCGCTCTCAGAAGGCGCGTCGCTTCACGCTCCTGCTAACGGTGCACACGCATGTTTGTTTCTCACGTCCCGGAAACCCTGTTTTCAAACAATTTTATCTTTGCCACTCTCTTCTGTATAAAGTGGAATTGCAATGTGATTTTTAAAACTGTAATTGAAATATTCGTACAAGTAGTTTTACCATTACATCGGCACAAATGAAGCACCTTGTGTAATGAACACCTAGTTCAAGAAACAACCTGGAACCTACAGGCTGGGAGCCCTCTATTTATGAGTGAAAGTAACCCTTATTTTAAATTGCCTTTTTATTTTGAAATAGTTTTAAATCAGCTTTAACAGAAGTGAAGCACAGCTTCATGTGTTTCAGAGCCATTTACATTTTTTTCTCTGAACTCTACCTTCCCATCTCCTGTCCACTTTCAGATTCAGTGGTTTTTTTCCCTCCATGATTTATAGAAGCGATAAGGAAATTTCAGTCCGCAGTGGAAAAGACATGAGCTCTTTGCTGGACCTTTCCAACTGTGCCTGAACCCTGTGAGTGAAGATTCAGCACCTGCTGCTCCGGGAACCTGCGTGACGAGCAGAGCTCAGGGGCAGGCGTGATCACCACGGGGCGTCTTCCTCCTGGCCTGGGGCCCAGTAGCCCACTGCCTCACCCTCTTCGGTTTAACTGCAGTCCTGGACCTCTGCTCCCCACCTCCAGAAACAAACGAACGAACAAAGCCCGAGGAAGTGTCTTGTCAAGTGGGTAATTCATCCCCAAATATGCGTTTTTGAGATCGCCAGTTGAAAATCACCTGGTCCGGGGAAAGACCTGTTGAGCAGGACCACCTGAGAGGGCTGTCGCGGAACATTTGGAAGGAAGCCTGGTCACTCTTGGGGTGAGGGGCCAGGCAATGCGTCCCCTGCCCTGGGCTGCTGCTGCGGCTCCTCCACAGCCACAGCAGCGTCCCTCTGTCTTGTGGGACGTGTGCACAGAGGGGAGTGTCCCTGAAAGACAAAAGCCCAGTTAGAGTTTTCTGCTCATTTTTTTTCCGTCTCTCCTTCTGGCTGGACAGTAACCATGGGCGGCCACAGGCTTCCAGGAAGAGCACTCATCACAGATGAATCATGTGATGTTTTCTGTTTACGTAGAAGTGCTTGTGGCGGGTCCTCCAATCCAGACCCTAATCCACCAGCCCCAGAGAGGTTATCACTGGAAAGGGAACTTTGAGGTCTCCATAAGGCAGCATATTCACCTGCATAGAGGGGTTCCCAGGTCACTCTTTCCTTGCCAGAAACTTGAGGCAGAGTAGCGAAGCTTCCGACCCCGGGCTCTGGAGAAAGCGCCTTTTCAGTTCCTGCACAGCGCGGGGCAGCCGTGGGCTAGCTGTGTGCTCAGAAGCAACGCTGGGTTCCTTGCAGACATGCCTTTAGTATTTCACATGCTGGGATCAGCAAACTAGAGCCAGACATTTTTGCTGAGTGCTTTGGCAGAACCTCTGGCTAAGCTATTTTGAAGTCCAATTAAAAAAAAAAAAAAAACCTGCTTACAATAAGAAGATGGAGGCCATGCATGGCGAGGTGAGAGGCCTGGCTGTGTGCTCAGAGTGGCTCACCTCCGAGTGGGCCCACGAGCACCCCCGGCAGGTCTCCGGAGCTTGGCACAGAGGGAGGCTGCCCACCCCAGTCCAGGCCTGGGCAACTGGAATTGCGGGCAGTTGGGCTCATAAATTCAGAAATGCGCTGGAAACAAACAAACAAAGCAAAGTAGAGCAGCAGAAACACTCCTCAGGTTCACGTTGCCCTTACTGACCTGTGACGGTGCTGAAGGGCCGGAAGTGCCTTGTTAGGCCGTGGACAACCAAGCCGTGACAAAGACTTCGGCGGGGGCGGGGGGCGGCGCAGAACGTGCACCCTGTGAGCCACGTTTCCAGGTCTTTTTAACCTTCCGTTTACTCCCTGGCTAGTTTTTCAAAGTAAATAGGCGTTTTATCCCATCCAAAAGAAGTCCGCGGCCCTGGGAGGGAGCTGCCGGGTGCTGGATGGAGGAGCACCGAGAGGAGTGGGCACTGAGTGCGGATGCCGCGAGAACAGCCTGGACCTGCAGGCCTCGGGCTTCTGGGAGGCAAGGCCAGTGCGACGCCGCTGCTGCCTGGGGGCCCCACCGCCTGCCCCGGACTGCGGCCGGGCTGGGCCCCAGGGTCGTGGGGCACTAGCTTGGGGAGGCAGACTTTCTGTGCACCCCATCGTGTCTTTTAAGTTTAGCAATGAAACAGGAAGCTATCCTGGTTCAAGGGACCATGGAGGATCAGACAGTTTCTGTGGCGCCAGCATGGAGGGAAGAACAGAGGGCTCTCCCCAGTGTCCTGGCCTTCAAGGGCTGTGTGATGTGTGGTGCTTTCAGCTCGTGAGTGACAGTGCACCCAAATGAAAGGGTCTTGAAGGAAACGTCCGGAGGTTTCAGGACAGGTAACCCCAACAGCACAGTGGTTGGGGTCTCCTCTGGGGAGCAGGGTGGCTGCTCTGGATCTGAGCAGTGTACCTCACAGGGAAGTGTTCGGAGGCAGGAAGGAATGGGGCTTCATGTGACATGCCTTTGTTTTGATAAAGGAGAAGGCTCTTCCCCGCAAGACCCCAGAATCCACAGTCACCCGGCCAGCCCACACTCCAGGAGGGAAGGAAGGGTAGTTTGCTGGAATAGGTTGAGACTAATTGCGTCCCCTTCGCCTGGGCATAGGGAAGGATCCACCTTCCCCGTGTGTATTGCTGCCTCACACCTGAATAAAATTGGGATTCTGTCAGGAAAAAAGTGCAAAAGTTGCTGATCAGGCTACAGCGAGTGGACAGGATCCCTGCCAAGGGAAAGTGCATTAGCTTCGGTAAGAAGCGCCTTTCCATTGCTCAGGAATAAATGTCCTGCTCTGGAGAAAAGAAGTTCATTGGATTTTAGAGAATAAAAAAGTAACCTTTCTTAGTGGTTTGTTTCATTTTCTAGGAGTAAAATGCATGCCTTCCATCCTAAAGGTAGGAGTTTGCTTTACTTCTTGGAACCTGGGATATTCCAGCAAACTCCAGGCTTGCCAGAAAGTCCCTCCCCCCGGAAGCCTCCAGCAGGCCCCCCGGCCACGTTTCCTGTTGCCCCTCTGCTGTGAGGAGTGTGTTTGGCTCAGGCACAGGCAGGCACCTTGGCACTCTTCACCAAGGAGTTTCTAGTAACTTCTGAGTGAGTTTCTCAAACTAAGACAAGACTGCTTTCTTCCCCCTCCTTTTTCCCCTGACACTAATAAAGCCTGAGCGGTGCACGTCTTCTGAGGGTGTGTGTGTCTTCCAAGCTCAACGTGCTTATCTCTTGGGAAGGGAGGTTATTACCACATAGACTGGGCTCGAAACTGCTTCGCTGACAGGTTTTAGCAGTCTTACCAAAGTAAACAGCAGAAGCAGCAAAGCCGTGGGCCGAATGGCAGGCTGCACCCTCCCAGCCTGGGCAGGCTGGCGGGGGGGGGGGGGGGGGGGGGGGGGGGGGGGGGGGGGGGGGGGGGGGGGGGGGGGGGGGGCGGGCAGAGCAAGGCGGGGGGCGGCGGCGTCGGAGGTCTGCTCCCGGCCAGCGGGCTCCCGTTTTGTTTTGTTGCTGTGCAAAAGCTTTTACTTTGGTGCTGTCCCGTCTGTTTACTTCTGCGCATGTTGTCCTTGCTTGGGGAGACATACCCAAAAATATATTCCTTAGGCCGATGTCAAAGCGTTTCTGTCTGGGTTTTTTTCCTAAGAGTTGTATGGTTTCTGGTCTGAAGTCTTTAATCTATTTTGAATTTATTTTTGCATATGGTGTAAGAAAGTGGTCTGAAAAAGGGTTAATATCCTAAATATGTAAGTAATTCATACAATTCAACACCAAAAAACCCCACAAACAAACAAAACCAATAATAACAATCCATTTAGGAAACGGGCCGAGGACCTGAATAGACATTTTTCCCAAGAGAACATACAGATGACCAAGAAACTCATGAACAGGTAGTCATCATTATTATTTTTCTATTTTTGTTTTTTAATTAATCCTCACCTGAGGACGTTTTTTGTTTTTTGTTTTTTGAGAGAGGAAGAGCGAGAGAGAGAAACATCAGCGCGACAGAGACACACTAATCAGCTGACTCCCATGTGCGCCCCGACTGGGGACCAAATCTGCGGCCTTTTGATGTGTGGGACTGCGCTCCAGCTGAGTCACCTGACCAGAGCACAACACTATTAATCATCAGGAAAATGCAAATCAAACTGCAATGAGGTGTCACCTAATACCTGTCAGATTGGCTGTTATCCAAAAAACAACAAGTAACAAGGGTTGGCAAGGATGTGGAGAAAAGGGAACCCTTTTGCACTGTTGATGGGAATGCAGTTGTTTTCCGTAGTGGTGTATCATTATGGAAAATAGTATGGAGGTACCTCAAAAAAAAAAAAAAAACAACTAAACTAAACTGAAAGAATTACCAGCAATTCTACTTCTGGGCATTTGTGCAAAAAATATAAGAAAAGCACTAATTCAAGAAGATATGCATCCCTATGTTCAGTGCAGCATTTTGCATAGTAGTCAAGGTTCGGAAGCAGCTTAGGTGTCTGTCAGTAGACAAATGGATAACAGAGCTGATACACAATGTCATAGAAAAAGAATAAAATCTTTACCATTTGCACTAACGTGGACGGACCTAGAGGTTATGACGCTAAGGAAACTAAGTCAAAGGAAGGACAAATACTGTATGGTTTCACATGTATGTGGAATCTAAAACCAAAAATAATTGGACAAACAAAACAGAAAGCCTGGAGAACAAACTGAGGGTTGCCAGAGAGGATGGGATGGCAATGGGCAAAAAGGTAAAGAGGAGTAAGAGGTTCAGACTTTCCGTCCTCAAGTAATTGGGCCACAGGGTGTACTGCACAACATGGGAGGTGAAGTCAATAGAACATAATAACTTTGTGTGGTGACGGATGCTTACCGGGCCTAATTGTGGCAATCACTTCGTAAGGTGTATAAATGTTCAATCACTACGTTATGCACCTGAGACTCGTCATATTCTATGTCTACTAGATTTTAATTAAAGCAGAAAACCCGGAGAACCTCTCACCTGTGCTCAGAGATGCTGGGCCTCATGTTCTGGGGCGGGCGGGGGGAGACCGGGGTGGAGCAGCATTGGTGTTTCCTTCTGACCAACCAGTCATCTCCTTAATTTTTTTTCGTATTTTATTTATTGATTTTAAAGAATGAAGAAGAGGGGAGAGAAAGAGAGAGATCTTGTGTTTTGAACCCAGGTGAGGTGTCCATTCCTTGGATTGGGCAGAACCTGAACTATGACCAGTACATGCAAATTTGCTAGCAACTGGAGGTCAGGAGAATGTCATTGTTTGTTTGTTTGTTTTTTACCATTCCCAGCACCTCCTGGCCCAATACTGGGAACTCCCCAGGGCTCCGTAAATGTCTGCCCTGTGGATGTATGCACAAACGGCTGGCTAAGTCTGCTGTCCTGTTTTAACAGTACTCTGGAGTTTGGGGAGGTAAATGTGCTTTCACATAAACATTTAGCCTTGTTTCTGACACTGGGGACAATATTTTAAACTAAGTGAGAACAGAGGAGCCAACTAGAATGCTTAGCACTTAACCCAGGACCAGCACGACGGAGGGAGCTGCTGAGGTGGGATGTGCACATCGTGTGGAGACTGTTCCCGCCCAGCCGTGACAGTCCTCAGGAACCAAAGTCTTGAGGTTGGGAGATGCAGGCAGAGCCTTTCAGCTCCACAGAGTTCAGGAGTTCAGGGCAACGTCCAGGTGGCTTCTGGGTTGAGGGAATAGACAGATCCATCTTCTCTTGGAAAAACTGGAGTCTGGCTTGTCCCTCTCGGCCCAGGTGACAGCCAAGAGCCCTATGCGGTGGTCAGGCCACCCGAACCGCGCAGGTACCCTGTACCTGTCATTAGGCGTTTAGCTGGGGTGACGGGGGGCGGTCCAACAGGAATGTGAATCCCGATTGTGTGTCTTACTGTGTCACCACAAACTCCAAAGTCTATAAAAGATAGCTGTGAGCGTTGAGCGGGGCACTGTACCCACAGCATTTAGCACAGTGTCTGGCACGTCACAAGCTGTTATAAACTGCGGCTGTTTGCTGCCCCTCCTGCCATCTTCATCGCCGGTCCCCAGCCAGAACACTGTGGAGCAGGGAAGTCTGGGTCGAGATCATTTTGAACCTGTTTGACTTTGTGAAAGCGTGTTGCTTGGTCATGGACCCCTGGCCATGTGGCAACTGTAGGAATGGGCTGCAGAGAGGCCAGTCGGGGACAAAGCACCAGAAGTGGGAATGAACCGGCACAGTCACCCCCTGGCCTCAGCAGCTTTGGTGAATGACCACGTTTTTCTCCAGTTTTGCTTTCCAAGGAGCTCATTTGGCAACATTGGGTCAGTCACACTGTGTTTTGCTACCAGTTTCACCCCCCACTCCCCACCACCAAAGAGAGACTGAAAGGTAATAAAGATAACATGTTCAGAGAAGGCTTTTGCTTCAAACAACCAACCCAGGGCCAGGGAGACAGCTGAGGGGGAGAGGCCTTGCCACCTCAGTGACTGATTCAGACACCGTTTGGACACTTCCTAGCAGTGTGGCCTGGTGCAGTTCGCTCAGCCTCCAGGAGCCGTTTTCTCCCTTGTGAGATGGTGATAGGAAAGCTTCTCCCGCAAGGCTTCTGTAAGGGCTGGGAGCTCAGGGACCGTGGTAGCAGGTGCCAGGATTCCGGTTGTTCTGCGTCCCACCTGAGACGGGGAACAGCACTGGAAGCTTACACGGAGCTGACAGCCATGCGTGCTCGTGGTGCTGTCAGCCCTCAGTGCGCGCCAGCCCTAGGAGCCCTTCATACGTGCTACCTAGTTAACTCCCTCCACCGTCCTGGGAGGCGGGCAGTGGCATTCTGCCACTTTGCTGGCGAGGTCCCAGGAGTCCTGGAAAGGCTGAGTATCTTGTCCAGGACCCCACAGCTGGTAGGTGACATCATGTTCATCTCAGGCAGTATGATCTTGCTCTTGGTGGCTCCACTAGGGCCGCCTTTTCGGTGACCACCCTAGTGCAGGGAGAGGACAAGCCCTCTGCTCCCCACAGCATGGTCGGCTGGCAGCCCGGGAACACGGACATGGTCCCAGGATGTCTTCCGTGAGCTCATAGGAAGTCCCATGCCCTCCTCCTGGGATTTCCTGCTGATCTTATTGGGAGTGGGCACTATACCAATGTTGAGGAAAACCCTTGTGAGAGGAGGGGTCACTGCAGGACCCTGAGATGGGAGCCCCAGGCTCACTTTGGGGGGCTGTGGGGCTTAGTGGGGAGCCTCCTACCTGAGGAGTCATGCAAACTCTCTGGCTTTGTGATATTCTTTGACTGCGTGACCTCTCTGAACCTTGGTCTCCTCACCTGTCAAAGGAGATCAGTGAAACTCACATGTGAGTGTGCCCTGGGATTGAACGAGATGTCGCACAGAAAGGCCCCGCACAGCCAGGGCTTCCGTGGATTCTCACGAGAAACGTCAGACCCGGGGCCTTCAGGCCTCTTGCATGACGTCCAGAGCAGTTATCCTCTTAACACACTGTCAAGCATCTTGGACCACCTGTCTCTGAAATTGGGGACCCGCTGGGTCGAAGACCAGGCACTTGGCTCCGCACTTGCCTCGAACCTTGTTCCCGCCCATCCGGCTTCTGCCACCTGTGATTCCCACTGTTGGCTGGACCTCTGCCAGGCGGGCCCAGCCTCCGCAGGCTCCACTAGCCACGCTCTCCTGCCCTCAGGACCGCCGGGGGACGAAGGAGGCGTGGCGGTAAAGAGCTCTGGCTGCGGACTGGTCTTCAGTGCGCACCCATCAGGGCCTAGGGGTGTGGCCCCCTCTTGCACTTGGGGCCGAGGTCCCGGTCTGTGGAATGGGAAGGGGCCGGAGCCAATGCCACGGGCCCGCCTCCAGCCCCTCCTCACACTAGTGCCTTTTTCCCCAGCAGGTCCCAGGCCTGTAATTCACCGGGGCCTCAAAGAACAGTACCATCGGGGCTCTGGGAGGGGAAGGAGTGGGGTGAGAAAAGCAGAGCGACACTCCAGGATGTGCCTCCTGGGCCTCCGTGGACTCACCAGCGACACAGGACTGGGACTCAACCTCCCTTGCCCACTCCCTGAGAACACCTCATCTTGTTTGGACTTCCTGCGGCAATGCAGAAGAGCCTTTCGCTTCTGAGCCAGAGCTGCTTGCACATTGTGCCCCTGTCTCTTCCCCTGGAGAGCTCACCCCACTGACAAGATGACAAGCTACTACTTCATCGCGTCTGCAATGTAGGAAACGGCATGGAAGCCCTGTGCAGGGGGCTTAGGAAGCCTCTGCTCTGGGGCGCGTGCATGGCTCTGGTGCCACACCTGGCAGGGCCAGGGCTTGGAGGGCACGGTCCCTGTGAGAGGACAAAGAGTTCACAGGGAGGGACAGAGCCTGGAGTCCCCACTCAGGGACCCACATGGTACACTGTCCCAGAGACCACGGTGCATGCAGGACCTCCGAGTGTCCACCCTGACAGCTGCAGGGTCTCTGACACAGCTGGGGTCTTCCCCCCTGCCCCCCATTTCCTTCATCTCTGCAATGGGGACAACAGTAGTGCATAGCCCACAGCGCTGCAGTGGGGCACAGGGACTAAGTGTGAGCAAGTCACACACAGCATTGACTGGTGTGCTAACTGCCTACTGCTGTTTAATACTCTTGTCACATGCGGGTCTGGGAGAGGCCTGCTCATGACCCCCAGGCCGTGATGATGGTTGTGTGCTGACAGTCAGGGACATTGTGGGGGTACCACTGAACTGCTGGACAAACACGGGTGCAGAGCCTGGTTCCGTTATGGCTCAGCCCCGACTGCAGGCAAAGCTGGAGAAACAGTGGGTCCAGTGGCTCCAGGTTTAGGATTGGCCGAGGGCTGTGACCCTGACCCAGGTTATGTGTGCATACTGTGTTACCCTGACCTGGGGGACCCCTTTTAAGCCTCTTCTTTTTCGTCATCATCATCATCATCATTCTGATCAGCTAGTTAGAAGTCAAGTGGACTTTGTCATTTTCATCCTTCTAATTCCTCGAATAATTCAGTCTTCCATTCCCCAAAGAATTAGCATCAGAATTGGAAGGACTTGAATAAACTGCTCTTTCAAAAGTATTGAAGGCATTTAAAAATTGAGGTGAAATACCTATAACTTGAAATTTACCATGTGAAAGTGATGAAGGTGGTGATGTTTAACACATTCACATGCTGTGCAGCCATCTCCTCTGTCTTGTTCCAAAACACTTTCTCGCACACCTGGAGGAAACCCAGGCCCATCCCTGCCTCCTCCTCAGTCCCCAGCAGCAATGCGTCTGCTGTCTGTCTGTGCACTTACCTACTCTAGGTACTTCATGTAAATGGAATCATACAGTGCTGTACCGCCACTTCCACCTGCCTTCTGTCACTGAGCATAGCATTGTGGGGGTTGTCCGTGTTGCAGCACGTACGTCACCCCTTTCTGTTGATGGCTGAACACTATTCCAGTGTACGTGTGTCCCATGTTCTGTGTATTTTATCCTTCGCCGCGGGTGGCCAACAGGACTGAATGGTGCTGCCAGGGAGCACCGGTGGGCAAAGGTTTCTTTGAATCCCCATCTTTCATTCTTTGGGGCACATCTCCAGGAGGGAAATTGCCGGGTCATGTGTGGGAATTCTGTGTTTAACCTTACAAGGAACTACCGGACTGTTTCATGTGACTGCTGTGCTACTTCACGTAGTAGGAGGACTTGGATGTTAATGAAGAGCCCCAGTGGTTAGAGTCTCCCCTTTCTGATCCACGTTGGCCAGTGGGATGGAGGGTCTGCCCAGTGGGTGGGGAGACAGTGGGTGGTGGACTGTTTCCTCTGCTGCCTCTTTGACGCTGAGTTGTCAGAAGTCACTAACTGCCCTTTGCAAAGCTCATTCTGTTGACCGTCGGGGCAGTGGGGGGTCGGGGGGAGGATGGGAGGAGTGCATGGAAGACCGACCAGGACTAGGTATAAACAAGAGGCCATTGTTTGTAGGAAGCTTTCAGTCCTGACCGCTCGCCTGATGGAACTGTGGTATCCTTGTGCGTTTATTCGTGGTAGTGACTGGCCATGATGTTGAGGTCTCTTAGGTATTTGGTGTCTGATGTATTGTGTTATAAGCAACTTGAAGGGCAGTGTGCGTCAGAGGCAGTGTGCCTCTTGGGGCACAGGGGCACATCGGGCCTTCCAGGAGCACCTGGCACAGAGGGCAGTGTTGGGGACAGGGTCATTCCTGGAGCGCCTGGAAGAGCAGGTGTGGACGGGGAGCGTGCAGGGTTGGGGCCAGGGCTGTTGCATGCCTGCCACTGGGTCCGAGGGGGTCAGAGGCAGAGCAAGAGACACAGCAAGCCACCAGGGTCGGGGCCAGGTTGGAGCCCTGTCCGCAGAGACAGGGTCCTGGGTGAGGCCTTGGCTGTGGATGTCACTGGGGTGACCAGAGCTCACTCTCCTTGGGGGCCATCCAGAGTGCGGGGACAGCCAGAGTCAGAGGCAGGGTCTGGGCGAGCAGACAGCTGTTTTCAGCAGCGGGGAGCTTTTCAAACTGGTGTTCAAGGAATGATTTAACTTTACCTACATGTCTTGCAAAAATATTGATGTCAAGAAGGGATTGTAAAACTTGTGACCCGGCCCGTGCAGCGTCCTTCCTCTGGAAGTGGTGACCGCAGTTTGTGTGCTTTTCTGCGGTGTCCAAGCCCAGCGTGAGAACACCTGGATCTCCAGCACGGTTTTCCGTCTGTTCCTGGGAAGGGACAGCTAAAGCTGTGCAGCCGACCGTGCCCCAGGTGGGTGGGTTGGCGGGTCCAAAAGCCCCAGAAGGCAGTGCAGACTCTCTGCGGGGCCCAGGTGTGGGGATACCGTGGGCCCGGCGAGAGGGCCGTTCCCAGCAGGCCGCGAAGGCCTCGCTTAGTGGGGCTAATGAACTAGTGTCTCCAAACCTCCATGCGGCATCAGGGTCTTTTCTGCTGATCCTTTGTTCCTTTGGGCCAAGAGTCAAGTCTGCTCCCTGGAGAGCAGAACCTCATGTTTCAAAGAGTCCTCTCAGCACCTCGTCTAGCTCTCCAAGCACTTCCCTCGGATGCTGAGTTAGAGGACGTTCCTTCCAAGTTCACGTGCTGAGGGCCGGCTGGGCTGTTGATGGCAGTAAGTGTGGTAACAGAGGGGAGGCAGATGGGAATGCGGGGTCCTGGGAGCCCCCAGGTAGTGTCTCCCGCTGTGGGGCTCACAGCCACTGACGATTTGACCCCCTGCACCCCCGTTTCTCCTTGTGGGCATTGTGTACAGCTCAGAGGCAGATCAGAGGCCTCCTGGCTCCCAGGTGACCCGCACACCTGCACCCTGGAGAGCACCCTGAGCTGCAGGCAGAGGCCCCCAGTTCCAGAGCTAGCTCCCTCCCCTCTGGGCTCTGCTCTCCTCCTTAGACAGCTCTGTCCACGGCTGTTGGGGATGTGAACAGTGAAAGCTCACATCTCAGAGCGGCAGGGACCGGCCGCTGAGCCACCTCTCCCGAAAACGGTGTCCTGGGGAGCCCGGAGCAGCTTGGAGCCTGGAAATGACCTCCTGCCGTTTCTTCACATTGGCTTTTTAAAAATGATAACATGGAAATGAGATGTTTCCACTCGTAAGGCAGGGAGGGGAGAGAGAGAAAAAGTGAACTCCTAAGGCTGTGTGCAGCCAGGGAAGGTGGGGGAAATTTTAGGCGCTCCCACCCGGGGGAGGACAAGCCGTCTGCTCCCGTGCACGGTACCCAGCTTGGGTGTGCTTACTGGGGTGACACCAGTGTCCGTGTTTCTTTTCCCTTTTGACCAAAAGCCATAAGGAGGGCCACTGCAGGGGACATTGTGGCGGGGGAAGGGGCTGGGCCAGTGGGTTCAGTTCTCCCAAACTCATCCCCTGCCAGGGTGAGCCAGCTGCATGGCCAAAAGGGCCACAGCCTATAGCTAGGCAGTGGAGAGTTGAGGGGGGATGCTGCCGGGACCCCCCTCCCTCCAAACTGGTGTGGAGAGGGGGGAAGCGCCAGCTTTGCTAGCTAGGCCTGAATCAGAGCCTGCCATGTGATTGCTTTTGCCAGAGGAAGAGTGGTGGGGGGAGCGGTTGGTGGGTCGCAGTTAGCTACAGAGCCCGTCACCCCAGCTCTGGCCCCACTCCTGGGAATGGGAACGGGGACACTGCCGAGGTCAGCTGGCTGCTTCCCAGGAAGGAGGAAGTGGTCTGCAGATCAGCCGTCCTCTGCTTTCCGGGTGGTGGCCGCCCCCGGGGTTCCCAGCCAGGGCTGCTGTGCATGGCAGCAGACAGATGGGTCATTGTGAAGCCCTCGGGGTCTCGGTCCCTGTCACAGTATCCTCAGCGACAAGGAGCTCCATCCTGTTGCTCGGTTCCGCTCTGCTTTTCTCTCTGCGGTTACAACCAGCTGGGCAGTGTGTGGAAGGGCGTATTCAGAGAGCAGTTTACTGGTGCCCTTGCTGTGTGACAGGGACTGAGCATGTCCCCCAGTTTTCACCGGAGTTGTGCTAGGCAGCTGGATTGGCAGCTGTGGCCCTATGAGGTTCCTCTTGCCCGCACTACTCAGCACCTGCGCCGGTGTTAGGGAGGCGGCTCCAAAGGGCTCCACAGCCACCGGGGTGGGAGCGGGGGGGCATGTTTGATTTGGTCATTTGTAGATGGCCTTAGCGTGCTCTGTGGACACCGCGAAGTTGAGTGGGGGACACTGGTAGACGGCAGCCATCTAGTGAGCCTGTGGCAGGAGGAGACACGGAGGCGCCCACGGCCCACCTTTGCTTTTCCGCTGCCGCGGCGACCCAGCCAGGGAGGGGCTGGGGACCCCTGGTGCTTGTCATGGTCACCAGCAGGTCCTGCTGGGTTCAGGGCCTATCCCTGTGCAGTTACATAGGGTCCCTTACCCACAGGGGTTCACACTTGGTTTAATGTTTTTGCGGCCACCATCTTGAAATTCTTAATTTTTGGACAAAACCATGCCTTCTCCTTTTGCACTAGGACCTGCAAATTATGTAACTGGTCCTATTAGTAGGAGCTCAAGTTCATCTGAATAAGCTTGAATAACAATTTGAAAAAGTCCCCACTTGAGATAAACTACTGAAGGTGATTCTCTTAGTTTTCAAAATATTACCGCAGCTGTTCCGATGAATTAGAGATGGTTCTACAAACAGAACAGGGCCCCTGGCACTACGGTGTCTGCAGCTGGCGGCACCCGCCCACGGCCGGAGGAGAAAACGCATCTGCATCCCAGGAAGGCTTCCTTCATTCCGCCGCGCTGGCTCACGGCCTCGCTTCGGGGAGCTTGGGAGGGGCCCGCCTCGGAGACCTGGCGCTGTCCACAGTCACAGGGCCCTTGGTGAGGGAGTCACTTCCTTCTCGCTCCGCTTCCGTGAAAACGGGCTTGTTCTGTGAAATATCTCCCCCAGTTTTGGAGGCTGTGTTTAACCCTTCTAGCACCGCTTGGGGGACTGGTCCGAATCTGAGACTTCGCATTCCCGAGAATCGGGGAGGGAAAGTGGGGAAATTCATAATAAATCAGCAAAATGCTGTTTTTGTAGAAATAGGTTGATGAGACAGCTGTTCCCTTCAAGCGTTTGTTCATTTGCTTACTCCTTTGCTCATTATGTTGGCTTAATTAGCTTTTTAATTTTAATTTTAATTAGTTTTACTTTTTTTCCTTTTACCTTTTTTTAATAGAATCGCTCAACAAAGATTCCGTAGGACAAGTGCTAGATCCAGCAGTAAGAGGTGTTCACACCGTGGGGCGTAAGAGCTGGTGCTCAGTGAGAAGCGCGGTCGGAGCACGCGAACGGTACGCGCGGGTGGGTCACTCGGGCACCGGCTGCTTTCAGTGTAGGTTTAGTTGGCTCGTCATGTCTTCGGCTTTGCATCCACCGATTCAACGAGCCCAACCATAGTTTAAAAACAGTTTTTTTAGCCTACAGCTGGGAATCCGGATGCAGAGGGCCACAGTCCGCATTGTTCTGTGCCATTTTATATAAGGGACTTGACTATTATTTTTTGCCAGTTTTGGTATTCACAGGGTCCTTGAATCAGTGCCCCATGGATACTGAAGGGTGACTGTAGTTGGGTTTTGGGGGAGTCCAAAGTTATACTAGCGTTTTCAACTACACGGAGATGGGGGTGACCCCCAACCCCTGCCATGTTCAAGGGTCAGTTGCAGCTGTCAGGTGTCTTTAGGGCCATGGAGGCTTTAATAGAATCAGTTTATTTGCTCATCGTTCATGAGCTCCTCGGTTATGATGGTTTCTTCACAAGCCTTAGTGGTAGTGGTGGTGTTAATAGGGGACATTTGCAGAGTAACCGACACGTTCGGACACTGCGCTCAGCATTGTGCAAGCGTTTTCTTCATCTCTGAACATGATGAACTAGGTCTATTTAGGACCCCACTGTATAGAGGAAACTGAGGCTGGGGCATGATGTGATTGCTCTGGGTCACAGAGTCCCTGGAGGTGACGTCAGGATGTGATCCAGCTGTTCTCCAAAGCATTCCTTCTTGAGGGAGGCCAGGCTGCCTCCCGGTCTGAGCAGAGCATCAGAAGAGAACTGCCTCTCTTCTCACGCGGTCGCCTCCTTTCCCCACACATGCTGAGGCAGACCCCTTGAGGGCTGTCTGTGGTCTGTCCTCTCCTCCCCAGTGGGTCGTGGCTCCCACAACATGGGGTGAATCCCTAACTACGGGGGGAGGCAGGGGGTTGACCCTGGACTCCTGGATGGGGGTGGGGCTTGTGGCCGTTCAGATGCCCCACGTAACCTGTGCAGCCTGTCTCCTTGGAAGAGCCTGTGTCGTACATCTACTCCTTAGAGGTTGGGGTCAGACTTCAGGGTCAGAGTGCAGGAAGCCAGTCTGCCCCTTTGGGCTGGTTGGCAGCAGTGACCCTTTGCTACCAGGGCCCCTTGTGGTTGAGATTTTGGAGACTCTTCTGGAGCCTTCCTCACAGTCCTGCCGTGAGGAGCGGATGGCGGGGTGGAGGGTTAGAACCAGAACGGGGGCGG
>PVJD01005709.1:0-85581 GCA_004026545.1 Mormoops blainvillei | reverse complement strand
GCCAAGCTAGCGAGGCCGGCCTAGGGGAGGCCGGCAAGGAGAGTGAGAAAGGGCTCATTCATTGCACGCTGCGAACGGCCCGGGTGTCAGGTTGCCAGGTTTCCACTGCTGCCTGGGAAGGGGCAAGGAGGCCATGGCGGTGATGGTGACGATTTGGGTGGACGAGAGTCATTTCAGTAGACTCCGGTAATAGTTTACCCTGTAGGCAGGCGACTGTCCTCTGTTGTTAAGTGGAAAGGGTCAGATGTAGAGAGACCAACAACAAGGTGAATTGTGCAAATAAGGTCCCTAAGCGCATGACACTTTTGAAACAGTATGGCTGCTGCACTACCTGTCTGGGAATGGCCGAGTCACCGAAGCAACTGTAGGTGGGCATCTCTGTTCTTTTACTCACTCACCGTCAGCGTTGACTCGCTGTGATTCTCTGGGCTGAGGATAGATAAGACATGCGCTGGTCTGTTTTTAGAGAGCGCGTGATGACCGGGGGGACCACAGAGGATGTGTGCATGATCTTGAGACTCAGACATCAGACACGAGGAGCTGATGGGGCTCTTTCCCTGAGCTGCTTTGCTTTGGGGGAAGAGCCAGCCCTGCGAGGTCTGGACTCAGCCCTGGGAGGGGTGGGGGGTGTGCAGGAGGGGTAAAGGGGCCAAGTCGGTGACTGTTCTCTGGGCTCGCCCCACCGCTGGCGATGCATCCCGTGGGGAGCTGGCTCTCCACTTCCAGGACTGTGGAAGGAGCCGTGCTCGGCGGGATCAGGCTTTGTCCCTGACCCTGGGGAGGGTTGCCCCTGCATCACGATGGGTCACAGCCTGTGGAGCATTTCCTGGGTCATGGACTCAGGGTGTTGCACCCAACCTTGCCCCCGGGATGGGTACCAGCAGTGGTGAGTGGCTTTGGAGGGGACACCTGCAGGAGCTGCCTGGAGGCCGAGTTGGAGGACAGCGGGCTATGTGACGACCTGTTTGTGGGCTCTCCTCCAGGTGACACTTGAAGGTGACCTGAAACAGTGGGGAAAGAAAGGCTTAGGAGAAGGCAGAGCTGTAAGAAGGCCCAAGCCTGGATCCCCAGGTGGCTGCGTGGAACGGAGTCTTGCAGTGGTCTGTGTGGGATGGGACAGGAGTGAGAAGCACCTGTGTTGCGCTAAGCCGGTGGAATTTTGTGCTCGTTCAGCAGTGAGCCTGCCCTGACTAACGCAGCCATAAACAATGTTACAGACACAGGAGGGGCACTGAGGCACCTGTGAGCGGTGAGCAGGCAGGTGGGCAAGGGAAATGGGAATCCCATGTTCGATGGCTCCCGGGGGGAACCTTTCGCATTACTCATTAATCATGTGGCAGATATGTTCAAATACACGCAGGCAGCTCCTGCTCGACAGATATCCCAAGGGAGAGGGGTTTTGTCAAGACCTGGACCAGAGTGTTGATGCATCCGTTCGGGCCCCCCAGTGCAGTACTTACAGCAGGAATCAAAACGGAGAGGCTTCCCGGGTCGGGGGCAGAAATGTGCCCCAAAGGCAGAGAGTTCCCTTCACAGTTCTCGCGCTCCCAAGTCTTGGTGGTTTGAGACTTTCTAAAACGGCAATCAGTGCTGACCGCAGACAAAGGAAATTCGGTCACCGTAACTCTCAGGGCTCCCCAAGCAGGAACCATCCTGCCTGCTCTTGGTACCATCCCAGCTTTGGCCCTAAGTCGCTCTGGAGGACAGTGTGTTGGAGCCTAGATTCCTGCCTGTTGACCCCGGCAACCCTGGCTCTGTAGCCTAGGACACGCCATCTGTGCTGCCCGACTTGGAAGGGAGCCTCGGCACCGGTGGGGACCTTTGGTTGTTGGTACTGTCGACAGTTTGTCCGCTGGAGAAGGACCTCTTGCCTCAGACCTGTGGTTCTGAGATGAGGAGGATGCGTTTTTATGGCCCTTCAATGAGTTCGTACTCACTTAAAATTCCTATTATGTTCTCCAAGACTCTGGACGAGCTGGCCGCTGCCCTCTTACTCTGACACCTTGCCCCATGACTCAGCTCAGAGGCCCCAGTTTTCCGGTTCCTGAAAGCAGCAAGCCCTCTCCAGGCCGTTTCCTGGAGATGCTTTTCTCTCAGCTCCTCTTAGTCCCTTCTCTCCCTAGAAAGCAGCTCCACAGAGAAGCAAGCCTTCCCTGACCCCCTGCCCACTCAGGCCCTCTCTTGCACCTGCCTCAGATGCTCAGCCCGCCCCGTGTTCCAGCCTCCATGACGGCAACAGCCTTGTTGACTGTCACCTGACCGCATTTGGCCCCACCTGTCCTTGGCTCCTTTCTGCTCCGCTCCAGGGTTTCTCCTGGGCTGCCTGGGAGCTTTGCACTCCTGGGAATGGGTGAGAATTGACGGCCCAGCCCAGGGGGAGCTGGCAGGTGGAGACTTCTTGCCCCTGTCCCTCAAGGGGGCAGTTCTGAGGTGTGTTCTGCGTGGTCCCTTAGTGTTGCGGCAGGATCTTCCCCGCGGACCTCAGCAGGGGCTGACTGGCACTGGACCCTGCTTCGGCTTTTGCCCCTTTCCGTCCGCAGCGCCCACTCCTCTTCTGGGCCCACTGCCCCACGTTGGCTGCCCGCCTGCGGCCTCTTGCCCGGCTTTCCAGCGAGCGCTTAGGGAAAGGGTCCCGCCGCCCCCTGCTCCATTCACTGTCTCAGGAGCATCATTCACTTCTCTCACTGCAGCTAGTGCAGCACACACGGATTTTATTTACTTCGAAGGTGGGTTTGTTTTCTCTGTGGCCCTGCTCTGTACAGTTAGAAGGTAGACCCGAGGGCAGGAAGCTGGTCAGTTTCAAGTGTCTGTCCGCGCAGCTTCTAAGTATACATTACGCGAATGAATGCTTCTCAGAAAGGTTGTGTTTTATTTTAAGAATGACACTTGGATTCCAGACATCAGGAGGCAACCTGGCACTCTGGTTAAGAGCGTGTGGCCTGGACTCAGTCGCTCGGGTCAGATCCTGATGGTCACCCGAGGAGCTCCTTGGCCTCTCGCAGGTTGCCAGGCTGTGCTGGACATGAGTTTCCCATCTGTACCGTGGGCGTAAAGGCAGTGCTTAGAGCAGGGGGCTGCTGTGATGCTTAAATGAGTTCCGGAGAAAGCGCTCGGCCAATGGCTGCATGCAGTGACCGCCCAGTGCACTTGATTTATTTTTCACCTCCCTTTTTAAGTCCCGTCGTGAAATCCAGACTCACACAGACAGGAAGTCCACATTAGAGCTTCCTCACAGGGCAGTCCTCAGCTGCCTTCCCCGTGAGTGCTGGCTGCACAGAGCCTGAGGACCCCGGACCGAGCACGAAAGGAATCAGGGCTGTGGTACTTGAAACATTTCACATCTCTTTGGCTCCCCCAAGATGTCCTTTGAGAACATATTTAGATTAGTCAAAATTGGACAGACCAATGCTAGTGTGCAGCAAGTTAACGTCCTCCATGCCTCGGCTTTCACAGGGTCTGCTTTCACGGGATTACATCCTAGAGTTGTGAGCTGACCCACCACCCAATGATGACTGTGGCCACCAGCTCGTAAGTGGTATTGGGGATTATGATAACTGTTTAAGCAATGACAGATGTCACGTTAGGAATGCTGCTGAGGTACCATTTGGGATAGATGCTGTTACGGACGTGGAAGCTTACCAAGGACTGTGTGTGCTCCTGCCCTGTGCCCCACAGCACCCCGGGGTCAAGGTCATCCTCTCACGTAGGAGGAACTCATGCCCATCGCTGTTGGCTCTCTGCAGGTCACTCTGATGGGAGGACTTATGCCTCACTTGCGACCAGAGAGTGTCAAGGCCATGGGTCCAGTAGGTCCCCTCCCACAGAACCACCCAGAGAGAGAGGAAACCCTGTCTGCTGGGGGTCGAAAACCTCCGTTCCGTGGCCTTTAGAAACACTCCTGAAATTCTTTAACTCTTGGGAGAAAGAAAACATAGTGGGGTCAGTGCTCAGAATTCAATGCAAAACCAAGAGACTGAGCATCCACATGGGGCAGGTGGGCGGCGGCAATGGGACTCTGGATACTGCCCTTGGGCTGCAGCAGGGAGGCGGTGTGGGGCTCCTCCTGCCTTTGTCACTTCAGCCTCCCCGTTTCCCTCTTAACTTTCCCTTCTGACTCATCCCCACCCACAGAAAGGCCAAGACAGGTGGTGAGGCCCCGCGGGTGAGGCTTGGGTCAGCCAGGGGCCATGGTGTGACTCTGGGACGTAGGAGGGTGGTGGGCAGGGAGGCTCCAGCCTGGGAGTTCCCCCAGCAGCTCTGTGACCTTCTCTTCGACCCTTGTTTCCTACAGATGAGGCAGGTAAGTGGCATCTCAGATCTGCCCCAGATGGGGCAGTGGCCTGCTCTCTGTGAGCTGACTTGTAGCTCTTCACTCTCTGTCTTCCGGTTCTGCCACATCTCGCCGTCCCAGCAGAAGTCGGCAGGGATGCTCAGGGGCTGCTCTCACAGTAGGAGTCTGTTTGTAGCTGCTGTTGCTTGTCAGGCACAGTAAGCGAGTCTTGTCGGGCTACTGTTTGCAGTTGTCGTTCAGCCTAGAGACTCTGCTGCAGAGTCACGCTTAGCTTGGCCTGGGGCCTGCCCTCGGCGGTTGAGCTCCGTGAAGATAAGATCACAGGAAATCATATATGTACACACACATGTACACACCCCCACATGCACGCACGCACAGACACCATTGTATATGCATGTGTGTACATGCATGCAGGCACATGCATGGGCATGCGCGCACACATGCATGCGCGCACCTTACGTGCATGTACAGATACAAGTGGGGGTCACATGGAAGTAATATTGGGTTTAAATAACATGACTTCCTCAAAAACACCTTCATACTCTTCCGTATAATTTCATTACATTTTTGTTTTATGTCTGTTATCTCCATTACTTTCTTGCTTCATTCCCATTCATGTCCATGCTGCTGCTCAAAGCAGAATTTTAAGAACACCTCAGGGTATTTTTAAATGAAGCCACAGACAGCTCGAGTCAACCCCTCGCCACCTCTAGCGTGGCAGGCGACACCAGCCAATACAAACAGGGAGTGGGAGGGGCTGGCGGCTGCGGGCACGGAGACTCAGGACTGGCCGGGCGAGCAGACTCAGGATCAAGCAGGCACTCGCAGGGAGGCGGAGGCTCAGTCATGTCGTCTCTTGTACCCACTGCCTGCTCGGGGAAAGGGAATCAGAAGCAGCTGGGCGACTGGGCGGGGCTGCAGCACACGGGTGCCGACTCAGCACCTCCTGGGCCCGGCTCAGTGCTGGGACGGGCTGGGTCCACGCACCTTCTTTTGTGTTGGGTGTCCAGGAACTCTAGCTATTGTGAAACTCCAATGGGATTTCTGCCCTTTAGTTAGGATTCAGACCAGGCTGTTGTAATGACAAGATTCCCAGACGCGGTGACTTAACTGAGAAACGAGAATTTCTTGCTTATGTGTAAGGAAGCTCAGGTGCCCTGTCTGGAGTTAGCAGTACCTTATGCTGCACAGCTGAAGCACTTTGCTCCCCTAAATGTTCTTCGACTTTCTTACTGACAAGTGAAGCCGTGCCATGGCCGTAGAGCAAGCCTCAGAATCCCAGGAGCGTGGGAGACAGGAAGGTGAAGGAGCAGAGGGGCCCACCCTGCAGGCCAGGGTCAGGTTTATGTCCACCCTTCCCATGGGGTTGGTAATGTTTCCTGGCAGCTCACTAGCCTATGAGCTTAGGCAGGCGACTTAATCGCTCTGTGCCTGATTCATGAGAAAGTGGAGCAGTGCCTGCCGCGTAGGCGCATGGTAGGAAGCGCATTCAAAGGACTTAGAACAGTGCCTGGGCCGTAGTTCCAGCCCTCTGGCAGGCGCTGTGGGTGCCTTGCCTTCCCCATCAGTACTCACTGCTTCGTAAACTTCAGATGGCTTTTTATGGCAAGAAGCTGGAACTCTCTGCCTCTCGGCTTCCTCTGGCTTCTGGGGCTGCGCTCTGCTGCACCCAGGGCAGGCCTCAGGTGCGCAGACGTTAAGAGAGAGCAAGTAACCCTCAACCAGGAGGGTGAGTGGTCCCTAGCAGTTTTCTCACTCCTTGGGTGAGATGTGCTCTCCGTCACCCCCAGAAGTCCCCAGCGCAACTGAGCCCAGAAGCCCCCATTAGCACCTGCTCGTGGGCACATCCCGTTGGGCTTCCTTGCTTCCCATGGGTCACTTACCCGCGCCCCTGGTCTCCCTGGCATTACCACCCTAGGAGCTGCCCGCGTTTGGGGCCAACCTCTGGGAAGCCCCAGCTAGGAAGCGCCCCCTGATTCTGACACACCTGTCCAGCGGCAACAGGCTGCGGCGCTCTGACACTGGCAGTCCTCACCTTCCCTCTCACGTGCCTCTGCCCCCAGCCATCCTCGTCTCACGAATGCTAATGTCCATACCAGGTGAAACCACGGATACACACGGAGCCCCACGAAGACCAGGTGATTGCTGTGCTCAGGCAGAGACTAGGCAGTGTCTTCGAGGCTTGCCGCCCTGCCTGACTGCCTCCGGCTTATTCTGACGGCCCGGGGCCCGCCCGGGTGGCGTGGTGCTTAGACCTGTGACTGCGCATTGAATAGAGACCTGGGGAGGGCCAGGTACACAGCCCCACATCCTGTTGTAATGTCTGAGTGTTCACTGGTGCTCTCCTCCCGGGGCACGGAGAGGATGGAAGTGGTTTTCACCAAGACAGGAAATATCTTCACCACTGCTTCGTGCATGAGATGGAATCGTCCTACAAGAGCAGGTCCGTGGGGATGGGAAGAGGAGATGTGTGGGCTGGGTTCTCCACTGGAGGGTTAAACAGCAATGCTGTCTACGCCCCCACCCTGAAGTTTTACACAGTGGAAGAAACAGGTCAGTGTGCTCATGGCCCCATCTTTAAACGTACTATTGTTTCACTGTTAAAGTTACACAAGACCCAGAACTAAGGAGCCCAACCAAGGCCAATGCAGGGGTCCTCACATCGTAGGACCCCAGTATACACACATTTCAGTCACCACAGCTTAGCGACTTTAGTCAAATAAAACCGGGGGCCTTCCTGTCCAACAGCACGGTGGAAGTTCCAGCAACCGTGCTGCGTGAATTGTGAGTACGTGCACGAAGCACAGACTCTGCCGCCCATCCTTCAACACAGACCACATTGTAAATGTGTGCCTTGTGACCAGCTAGTGACCAATCATGTCACTGCCTTCAGAGTCTAGGAGACTGGTCCCTGTGTGTCTCTTATGCAGTTGACACAGTGACAGCAAAATGTGTAGCTGTGCTGTCTTCTTGACTTCTACTGATAACCCACATGACATTTTACAAGAATGGGTACTTAGTGGAGGGGACTGGCCCACAGAAATGGAAGAGAAGAGAAAAGGGAAGTGGAATTCACGTCAGATGTAGGTGGAGTTGAGCGTGGACATGCTGACGCTGGAGCTGAGCTCAAGACGCAAGGTAATTCACCAAGAAACTTAGGTGAGCTTACTGCCATGAACAGGACAGTGACAGGAAGGGTGAAAATGTCCCAGAGGAAGTGATACTGGCAAAAAAATCACCTTAAATAAACTCTCAGGTATTTCATGACATAGACCCCGCAGAGGGTAAAATGTTGGAAGTGAATCCAAATTCAGGAAAGAGACCGAGAACTTGCAAGGCACAGAGGTGATGCCAGCACTGTGTTCTAGGACGTGACCAGAGGCGTGCACGTTTCCATCACTCCTGATATGTTTCGTAAAGAAATGAAATACTGTCACCTCTAGTTCCTGTCTGTGTGATGACAATGTGCCAGATAGATATTTGTTTTCCTGTTCTTCACCTCCCTGTGCATTTATAACTGACAGTAAGGAATTTTTTGACAACCTTTCCTAGAGGTCATGGAACAGATGTAATTGTTCCCAGTGGTTGAGGTCGTCATGTGTTTCAGCCAGACTGCCGTCTGTCCTGCCACCCCACAGCCGCGTGACAACCGCCTGACGACTGCTGACCCCGACATTGTCTCCTGTGGATTGGAAGAGTGAACTGAGGGCCAAGGAGCCTGTGTGCCCAGGTCAGCACTCACTCCAGCACCGAGTTCTTGCTGTTTGTTGTTGGTCAAGCAAAACAGCCTGCCTGAGACTCGGTTTTCTTATTCGAAAAACAGAAGTAATACCACGTAGAGTTCCGGGGACCACAGAGGAGATGGCCTCTTGAAATGTCCCTGGCGTTCAAGGAGCACTTGATAAATAAGCCTCATGAAAGTGGGGCCCCTGTCTGTAGTCTCCATTGTGGTGTCCCAGCGTTTGCAACAGTCATGTAGTAGTTGCTCCGTAAACATTTTGTTGCATAAAAGATTGAATGGGCACACTTACTGTTCAGCAAATGGAGGCTGCACAGCTTAAAAGAGTTAAAGAAATCATGGGTCCCTGATTTACTGAGAACCCACAGGTCCACCAGTGACCCCCTAGTGCTGTCATTCCTATGGTGTCTGTCCTTGCCTGTGTGACTTAGGTGCAGGATCCCTCACAAGGTCAACATTTTTCATATAAATAATGAACTCATACAGATCTGCAGGAAAAACACCAAGACTTCAAAAACAGAAAAGAACATTTAATTTGCAAATGAACTTAAATACTTGGAAAAGGTCAACCTCACCAGCACCTGAGGAAATGTAAATCGAAACCAGGGGTTGGCTCCCCTCTGACCTCATGTGCCTGGGTGTACCATGCGTGTGGGGAGGGACCCCCTTCTCACTACTCTTGCTTGTGAGAAGTGGCATCATCCTGTAAGAAAGCAACTTGAACACAAGAATCATGGACCTTGACCCACGATTCATTTCTGGAACTTGGTCCTGAACATCCAGTGTGGCTGCAGCGTCATGTGGGGGAGGTTTCCGCCCCCAGTGCTATTTGTGCAAGTGAAGATAGAAACCTGCCCACGCGTCCAACAGAGGGCTTGTCGGAGTGAGAGACGGTGTGTGAGCTTGTCATCAGGCAGTGCGTGCCTACGAAGGGACAAAGGTTTGTGGTAAAACATTGCGTACGGGCCTGTTTTAATTGTACACAGAACCCAAAGGACGGATGCCGCAGTGCCACCCTGCAAGAATGCGCTCCAAAAACTGTACAACCGACATTTATGTGGCTCCTCCCTACTCCAGGGGCCCTGTGTATTTTGTCCCCAATTGTCACAGCAACCTTGCATGGTAGATGATGTTATACCCATTTTAAAGATGGGAAAATGAGGCTCAGGGACGAGGTAACTTTCCTGAAGCCCCAACTCATTGTGCCTGTCTGACAGTAATACCTCCTCTTTCCTGCCTAATCCAGCTCCTTTCCTTTTCTGGCTGAGTTCTGTTTTGTTTTGTTTTTAAATGATGGGACAGTAGTTTTCTAAGTCCTTCTGAGTTTTGTGTTTTAAAATATGTAGAAGCTTGGACTAGTTTAATAATGACCATAAACATGGTTAACAAGAAAACAACATACAATCTTAGTAAGTCATCCAAGCACGGTGAGCCCAGCTGCTATAGGATCTCCCTGCCCCTTCCTGCCCACTTTTATCGCGCTGCATGTCTGCATTACAGTGGGACAGCAGGTAACATACACCAGACCCTTCCAAAGTGCCCAAGTTTTAACTGCTCTTTCCCTAGCTTCTTAAATCAAAAATTTATTTACTGTGTTTACTTCGGAGTTGCCATTATTACTTTAAATATTACAAGAGCTGGAAATCTTCACTAACCCAGGTGCTTTCTCTGTCACAGACTTCAATATCTGCCTTAGTTACACAGCGAGGGAAAGGCATTGTTTTGGGTTGATGTGGGAAGGTCAGCTCCCATCCAGCACTCTCTGGAAAGGAAGTGAAGGGCTCCTGGGTCAGCTGTTTGGGAAAGAAGGTAACTGTGGAATGCACTGGAAGTTCCAGGCAGGCTTTTATGGAAAGCACTTCCATCAATTCTTGTTGCGTATTAACGGTTGAAGCTTTCTGCCTCTGGTTGTCCATTCTCTGCATCTGGCCTATGGCAGCCAGTGGGGTGCGGCGGTGATGTCTCTGTTGCATTTGGCCGTGTGCGTGTGTGAAGGGTGGGACGGGTCCTGGACTGGAGGGCACGCTACCTGCAGGTCTGTGCTGTGCTCCCTCCAAGATGACCTAGGTCACTGCACTCACTGCTCTCTTTGGGTCTTGCCCTGGGAGGCCTGGCAGAGCCCAGGTGAACAGGAGATGCAACATGTTGCACCTTCTGCACCAAGAAAAGGACCCTGAGCAGCTCATAGGGGAACTAGTAGAGACGTTTGGTGGGCTGCGCAGCCAGACTTCTGAGTTCACAAGGTCATTTGGTTGGTGCCCTCCTGTGGAGAGCAGGGCCAATAAAATGGAGTTGGTCTGGTCGAGATAGCAAAAGTATATACAACAAATTGGAATCACTTATGTGTTCAACCAAGATGGCTGCCGGTCAGCCACGACACTTTGGTTCAAGAGGGAAACTACCTAAGTCAGAGCAGACCCGTCTGGCCAGGAGACACGCCCCAGGTATCTGCCCCCGTGGGCAGAACGGCCACATCTGCAGAGCAGGACCACCCACAGACAGGCTCCTGGGGAAATTCCCCACTTGCCCTCGGGGGCGCAAGACACTCATCGGGAGACCCCGGGGGCGGAGTCCGCCGCGCCCCAGGTGCAGCGGAGGCGGCTCCAGAGCGCTGCGGAGACGGCCGAGCTCCGCTCCCCGGGGCGCTGCTCCGCGCCACGCTGACCTCCCGTGGCATCGGCCGCCGTGGCTCTGCCCTGCCGGACGGAGGACTTCATCTGCCCCACTGCCCACCTGGCTCCGGAGATCCCTCCTTGCAAGACACTGTCGGCTCCCTTGCCCACCGTGCCGCCTCCTGGACGGAGACGCTGGGACTCGGGGTCGCTATCCCCCACCGACTGCTGTGTGAGTGGTATTTCTCCTCGGTTGTCAGAGCGTGAGGAGGATATCGATGTGTGTCGATGCTCCACTCGGAGTGAACCCGCCTTCAGTGAGAGCTGAGTGAAGAGCTCAGGGACCGTGTGGGACTCGTGTCCAGCCCTTGGTGCCGGGCTGCTCCGCAGGCAGTGAGCCGAGCGGCTGCCCGGCTGCCTTACAGGAAAGACTGTATCGCGGACCCACACTTGTGACACCTCCACTCCCATAACGCCACATCCTGACCTTGCGCAACTTCAGCTCTGACCGCCCAACTGCCCACCGCCTGCTCATTTTGGGAAGGTGCCTTCTGAGTGCAGTGCAGCAGGGGACTTTCTGGAAGGGACAGTGGGAGAGAGTGGCATGGAGTCACACATCCCTGAACTGTGCAGCCGGCTCCACTGATGTGACAGATATGGAGTCCCCAGCGCAGGGCCGGACTGTGAAACAGTTGCCTCTGCTCAGTTTCGGGCTGGACTCTGCAGCTGGAATAACATCCTTGGGCTGGATGGTCCGCCCACCTCTTTCAGCCCAGGAGGAAGTTTAGTTTGGCTGATTTAAGCTCAAAATAGGGAGGGAACAGCTTTTTTCTTGTTGTTCTGGATTAGGCTGCAGTTTTGAATTAGTCGTCGTAATTACCTGGACTGACTTATATGTGGAAAATGCGATCTTCAGCATTTGATGGCAACCCTTAGCAACCTATGGCAAGATGCCGGCTGAGCTATGAGATGGTTGCAGGCCGTTCCCACGCACACATTATTTATATTCTTACCGGACTTCTCTATGTGTAGTACTGGCCTCCTGTGTGGAAATATGGCCAAGGGACAGGTTTAAAACTTTCCTAAAGAAGGCAGTTTTTTGGAGAAAGTTGAAAAACCATATTCAACAATAAAGGAATGGTACTGAGGAGTGGCAGGCCTCCCTCGGCGTGGCGTGGGGCCACACTGTTTCTCACTGGGCTGATAGCACACACTGAGTCTGTGGCCCACGCGCCCTCTGCCACCCCAGACAGCTTGCTGTCGCAGCGCACAGAGCACCAGCAGTGGCCATGGGCAAGGCTGGGCTGCACGCTCACACCACTTGAAGACCAGGCGGCTGCTCTCAGGCCCACGGGGCACCTGCCCCTGAGCCAGGGTGTGATGCACATGCTGCGTGCATCCGGTGTGCCGCCTTCACCCAAAAGTGAGGGAAACCCAGTGGAAGGTAGCCTATGGATCACGCTGACCTCGAGAAGATGGTCTCATGTAAGAAGTTTTGCAGCGGTAAGTGCCAGGGTTGGTTGGTTAAAGCAGTTCTGTTATAACCCCAAAGGCCCCAGTTTTTTTCTTTCCAGGAAGGTCCTCCCACTCCATAGAACTTCCTGTCTTACCAGAACTGGACCAGAACCTGTAAAAATGGGTTGCACTAGTCTTGTATAACTTGCCAATGGTGTCAAACTCGGCGACTTAAAATAATGGAATTTATTCTGCCCCAGTCCTGGAGGCCGGAATTCCAAAACAAGCGTTGCTGGGCTGAGATGAAGGTGGCGGTAAGGCTGTGCTCCTGGGGTTCCGGGAGGACCCTGCTCCTCGCCCTGCACCTTTGGGGCTGAGGGCACCGCTGGGCGCTCTCTGCTCCACTTTCATGTCACTTTTCCTCGGCATGTGTGTGTCCTGTCCCCGTTTTCCTTTCTCAAATGACCCTTGTGACGGCCTTTAGGCCAGTCCAAATACTGAAGGGTGATCTACTCGTCTCAAGATTCCTAATTTAATCATGCCTGCAAAGACTCTTCTTCCAAATAAAATGACATTTACAGGTTCCGGGGATTAGGCTCTGAAAACTTTGGGGCCACTATTTAACCTGCTACAGTCATAACGAACTATGATTGTCTAAGTAAAAAAAAAATCCACATTTTCTAAAGTAATAGCCATTAAATCAGTTACTGGCAAGAGGGAGGGAACTACCATCATCATTACATACAATCAGGATTTCCTTCGGCCAAGGACGTGAGGCCTGGCCCGAAGGCATGGAGACCCAGTGGCAGGGAGAAGCCGGGCCGTGGCCCCGAGACAGGCAGGTGCCGTCTCTGCTCCAGCGCCCTTGCGCGTAGCTGTGGTGTTTAGTCGGAGTTCACGATGACTTAGGAAAATAGCTGATGAAGAAAGATCGGAAGAAACAGTAAAAAAACTACTGTGAGTAAATAAGGTGAGGAGGAACACGCTGAATGTTACTTGTGGTTTTCTGGAAGTGGTAAGATTATGCATGATTTTTCTTTTTCTCTCCTTCTTGTATTTTTCAAACTTTTAATTGAACTATATATGTTGCTTAAATTAAACATATACTTTAATAATAATAGCATTATGTTGTTAGAGGATAATACTAAAGGTTTTTTAATAGATAATTTCAGTGGACTTTATATCATTTCAGTTCATTCCTTTATATCATGTAGTTTACGGTATCATGAACTTTTCCAGAATAGCCTCCCAGGTAAGTTCTGCTTCCAAGGAAACGGGTCCCCTCACATTGTCACTAAAGTTAGCTTTCTGAAGCACAGGTTGTGGGATCCATCCTGCTTCTCGTCAACTCCATCTAATGTCCCTATCACTTTAGAAAATATCTTAAAAAAAAAAATTGGCACCCTCTCCAGGATCTTGTCCAAATCCTTTTTGAAAATCCTCTACACCGATGCCCACTACTCTCAGTCCTGTACCTCTTGCTCCCCTCCCTGCCCCGAGGCTGATTGCTAACCAAGGGTCTCGCTCAGAGAGCTAACCGGATGGGGAGCACTTCAGCTTCCCAGGCCCCCTCCAGACGTAGGAGTCAGAAACTGGGGTGAGCCTGCCGATGCGTCGGAGCAAGCCGCCTGGGCCATTTCAGCACATGTGGCATCTGAGAGCCCTGGGCTCACTCCCTTTGCCCACTTCTTCACTGTGCTCTCCTGTGTCTGTGGCCACCGTCATCGTCAGGGTTAACTACTAGGGAATTAAGCTGTAAATCAATATTCCAAGTGTATGTTATGCCAGCAGTTGGCCTTCCAGATGAAGAATATCCCTATATTCCTGATTTCCTCGCTCTGTCCATTGGTTTTTTTTTTTGGGGGGGGGGGTGTTAAATTTTTCTTGTCCTGTTTGTTTGTACTTTCTGTGTACATACCAGTAAACCAAGGCAAGAAGGAACACTCCCTGTTAATGACCCTCCTAAAGCGCTTACTATAAATCATCAGGTGCCTGCTTGGTTGGGTGTGGTCTGCGATTCACAGCCACTCTCCTAGCTGTGGCCCATCGAGCAGTCCTGATGACACAAGACTGACCCTCTGTCCCTCCACCCTGAGTTAGACCACATACAGGAGAGTCGTGACCAGTGCATTTGGAGACTCCAAGAGCCCCCACTGACCTTGCTTGTAGTGTTGTCACCTTGGGCATTTGTCATTGGCTGCAGTAGAGAACAGGGTTCCTCCTTCGCATGTATGGGCCCTGCAGGTGCATGGCATTTATGAGGCCCTCCTGAGCTCTGGCTGCGGGAGGATTCGGTTCTCCTGCTTTCTCCCCAGCCCCCCGAACAGAGTGTGTTTTGACCTCTGAACAGCACCTAACCCCATGTCCTGCACAAGATAAGGGCTTAATTAAAAACTGTTGGATAAGCGGGAGAAGGAATGAAAGGAACCATGGAAGCGAGGGAGGGAGGGCGGTGGCTCCACGCAGGGCAGATGTAGCTGGCATATGGGGAGGGGCACTGATCCTCAGCCTCCGCCCTGTGCAGAGGCTGTCACGGTGCATTGCTCCGCGGTCCGCTCCTCGCCAAGGGCGTTCTCAGCAGCACCTCCCAGGGGCATAGGATGGAGGCTTCGCTGAGCTTCGAGAAAAGGGCTTGGTGAAGTGCAGAGCAGCATGGAATTGGTGATGAGCTAAGTGAGGCACCAGGAGTCTCTGGAGCTGTCCCAGGAGGGTGCTTGTACCTCCTGTGTCATTTGAGGTCTCAAAATTGTCCCCAGCATAGACCAAATCAAATAGTTTGTGATTAAAATTTCCACTGTGAATATCAGAGCAACTTAGGAGTTGTAGGAACTGGGCCACCTGGAGATAACTTACAAATAACACTCGCCTTTCGGCCCAGCTCGGTCTCCCCAAGGAACCCTCGATGCTGAACCGTGGGCCCACGGCTGCGGGCCGGGACCAGCGAGGCTGCGCAGGGGTGGGCACCTGACCTCCGATTCTTCTAAGAATGTGGGCGCTTCATTGAATCCCGTTTTCCCTCACGTCTAAACGTAGGCTAAAACTCGCTGGTGCCTTTAGGTTGGGAAAGGCTTTCCTTTGTTTACACTAAGATGATTAAACCCCAGTCAAATACTAACTAGAACCCCAAATATCCTGGACACACAGTAAGGTTCGCGGCATTGGCCGCGCCTACGCCCTGTGCTCCCTCCTCCCTGGCCCTGTTGATGCGAACAGGAGCCATTCCTACCGTCCTTTCCGTCCTTTCTTGTAGGCCCATGTTACAGTCCCATCGCGAGAACAGAATGACCTGGACACCGTCAGGTTAGAGATGTAACTGTATTGACCAAACCTTCTACCTGTGCAGGGGCGAACTCCCTTGTTCGAATAGGGAGTCGCGCCTGGCGCTTACAGGCTGGGGAATTTATACAAGCAGGGCAAGCAAGCAGAGAACAGAAGCGGATGCGGCGGTTTAGCTATTGGAGCATTAAAATGCTGCCTAATTTCCTTACTGGCTGAAATAACTGTTGGCGGGCAGATTCTGAGGGGGTCCTGCTTTGGCTCAAACTTTTCTGCTCCCTCCTCCTCCTGGATGTCTACACTCTAAGATTAGTTGCGGTCGTCCCATCGCTGCCTAGTTCCTCACCCCTGCCGTTATCTGGGGTGTGGGGCTCTGATACCTCCTCCTCTTTTCCTGGTAACTTTCCACCAGCTCCTAACAGCCCACTATGGGCAGCACGGACTCGGCTGCTGTGCGTGTGTCTCAGAAGCAGCCCTGCAGTGGTGGGTTCATCTGTACGTGGTGCCTTGGAGGGTGGAGGCTGCCAGGACCACGCAGAGCTGGCTGGCTGCAGTAATGGTCCCTGTTACCCTGTCTGTGCAGTTGTGTTGATGTTCTCTCCCGCCTCTGCAGAGTAGGCGCGATTGAAGCCTGGGCCTTTCACACCCTGGGATCATGATGTCTCCCCAGACCCCATGGCTGCTCAGGCAGAGACAGGGACCAGACATCCAGCTCGAGGGAGAGCCCGCGGCCTTGACCTCTGGTTCTCCAGCACGAGTCCTGTGGCCCTCATTCGCGGCACCTGGAATGCACGTGCACGCAGCACATCCGGGCCCGGGGCCCGCAACCCTACCTGCACCCTCACCAGGCTGTCTGGGCTAGAAGTGGCAGCTTAGAGATGTGATGGCAGATGGCAAAACTGACAGCTGGTGCAGGACAGACTGACATTGAACTCATGGCACAAGAAACACGAAATTTATAAAGCAGGGCTTTTCTGGAGACTGGGATGAAAATATTTTCATTTGGGAAATACAGCTGACTCTTGAACTGCATGGGGGTTAGGGTACCCAGCTCCCTGCACAGTTGAAAATCCACCTACAAATTTTGATTCCCCCCAACACTTAACTGCTGTTGACCAGAAGCCTTACAGGTGTTCCTTCACAAAGCAAGCTAGAGAAAGGAAAGTGCTATTAAGATGCTCATAAATAAGAGAAAACGCATTATAGCCTTTACCGAAAAAGTCTGCATGGAAGTGGGCACATGCGATTCCAACTTGGGCTGTTCAAGACTCAGCTGTGCACAGCAGTGATTTCCACCCTTTTCCCTCTCACGGCGCACGAGCCAGTTCCTGAAGTTGTGCAGCCCACCAAAAATATACTTTTGTCTGATGTGCCAAAAAATTAGGTATAATTTTGATTCATTCACTCCAGATGGCAATTGTTGTGTTCGCTGTTGCTATTTTTATCTGACAGCCTCAAAGGAAAGAGGTCAGTGCCCCTGACTGGATTCTTGGGTATTGCATGTTTTACAAGTTCCTGCAGGACGCCGGGTGGCAATTGCTGATTCACCACATGGCATGTGGGGCTATGCCATCTCAGACATGGCGGACGCAGTGCATGTGCTGAGACGGAGCCTGTGCCCAGTTCCGAGGACAGCGTTTGGCCCCGGGAAATGCCGGCAAAGGCAGTTGTGTAAAGCCTTTGTCTCCTTTGTTTCCCTCTGGGTCCTACAGAGCTGTTCTTCCGGTGGCTCCCACCCTTCCCCCGGTCCCCCAACATTGTACAGCATTGGTTTTCCAATAAGGGAAAGAAGGTCTTAATGTGTTTCAGCATTTCTAGAAGGACACGACGTGTACTTTGAAAAGCGTACTTCATATCATGCTGGGATTTCATGATTTGGGAACCAGCCAAAGGCCGCTGCTCTCGTAATATAAACATGGAAAGTAACATTTGACAAGCTCTCCCTGTTGGAGGGCGTCTGCATAGTGTGAACTTTCCAAGGGAGCACCTGCCGGGGGACCCATCTCCTAGGGGTCGGACACAGCTCTTTTGTTTCTCAGGCAGGAAAAGGACTCTTTTTTTCTAAGGTTCTGAACACCTCTGGGCAAAGATACTACCAGGAGGCTCCGTTTCTCTGCTGCAGGGTCAGACTCCAGGTGCTGCGCTGGGACCAGAGTCCCCGCCCAGGCCAGAGCAGCGTGCCAGGGCCTGAGGCCAGGGTCCGGAGGAGAAGGCGGGTACGTGTGAAGAAGCCGTGGCTTCTGCGGCACGGGCCTCACCTCCATTGTGGGACGCGACCGCCCTGGGACCAGGGCGGGGGAGAGGCTTGAGGGAAGCGAGTCCAGCAGGTGGCCTTGGAACGGGGGTCCCAGGACCCGCAGAGCCTTCCTCAGGGGAGTGGCATGAAGCTGGTGGAAGGGTAGTCTCTGCCGACTTGCGTGTCCTGGGCAGGGAGGGGCCAGAGGCCCCACCTGGGCTGGGGGACAGACAGCAGGGTTCAGTGCCGAAACTCTTAGCAGCATCGCGGTGCCCTATCAGGGCTTCATGGTGTTTCTGAACTGGAGGGGCATTCGTCCCATGTTCTTGAAGAGCAAGGCTCTGGGAACAAAAAAATGACGTAGGGGACAGTGTCAGACGCAGCAAGGCAGACACACCAGTCAGTGTCAACAGAGAAGGGAAGACAGAGGGCCCCCATGTCCCACCGCCGAAGAGGGGCCAAGGAGGACAGTGGGGCGCAGTCGTCGTGGGGGAGCTGGAAGGACCCTGTGTTAGGAGAGGGCACGACCCCCTGTTGTGCTAGGGAAGGCTGACCGGCCACCCCAAGGGACCCTGCTGCAGAACAGGGTGGGCAGCCCTGGCACAGAGACCGCCGAGGGCCATACCGGAGCCACCCTAAGGCCTGGCAGGAAAGAAGTGGGGCGGGAACGCTGGGGGGAGCTTACCACCCAGGACCCGAGGCCACGCCGACCCACGCTGTGGGAGGCCTGCCAATGGGGCTGAGAGATGGGACAGTCAGGGAAAGGAGAGATGCCACCCCCTGGTCGGGGGTCCTGCAAGAAGCATGTCCTCTTAAAGGTTCCGGGTGTTGCCAAGGTGGCCCAGAACTCCAGTTCAACCAGAACTCCCCACTGGAGAAAAAAACAACAACAAAAAACTCAGCCATAAGTAGTAGAAATACAAACCTATCTTTTAGAAACCTCTTTCCACATTCCTTGGATATTGGTCTTTATATGAGGATTGCCGCGACCTCAGCCAGACGGTCCGCAGGCCAAGCCAGGCTGCCCCGGAAGCTCAGACGCAGCGACTTACCGACAGCCCGGTGTGTTGTCTGACTAGCAGCCCGGAGAGAAAGTCCCCTGAGAATCTGGCCGGAGTACCTTCTTCAACGTTTGGAAATTCAAGATGGGAAGCGACCTCAGTCCAGGGAGGGACGGGAGGCTGCAATAGTGTTGCACAGTTTTGGCCCAAATGCTAAAGAGCATGAAAATGCGAGTGCTTAGGACCAGTGAAGACGGCGGCGGCTCAGGAACGCAGGCAACACGCTAGTGGGACTCACCGCGAAGGGCCTCTTCCGTCGGCCCCGCTGGCTTGTGCGGGTGCCTGGGGAAGTCATTTCATGTCCCCGAGACCCTGAGACGTCTTCTCTTCCCACGGAGAACGTGAGTTGAAGCCGTGGTCCCTAGGCTCCCCACCCCCCGTGACAGCCCGTGAACTTGGGTCCTAGTGGTTCACAGACTGGAACTTTCCCTCCCAGACTTTGCAGAGCAAATCCTATTCACCTGATACGGCCTCGGCCAACAGCGCGATTCGGCCCCCCTTGCGCCCAGGAGTGTCTCCTATTGGAAGCTCAGGGGATGGGTCCTTTCGTAACCGGATGCAAGAGCTCACTGAACAGTGGTAAGTTTTCCCTGTGGCCCCGTGTTTACTGTGCGTGCGATTCTCAGCATGGCCCAGGCCTCTCCCATTTCATCCATTTACCCATCAAGAAACAGCGGCGTTCCTCCGGACAGTGGCTCTGCTGCCCAGCCAGACAAGCCAGCCTGTCCCCGAGCAGAGCCGAACCCTAACACCGGACCGGGTCTCAGGGAGAGACTGATGAGAGTTTTACTGGCTTTGAGTGTGGTGAGCAGATAGATGTGCTGAACTGTGATAACGGCATTTTTGCTTGGGAGCCTGAGGGAGGCGTCCCAGGTGCAGGAGCCCGAGCTCAGCCACCTGGACCTCCCCCAGGTCAGGCCTAGTCTGTGTTCGTACGGAGAGGCTGGGTGATTTTCACCACACCCATGGGACGCATGGGTGCACTTCCCCGGCCTCTTCTGGAACCCAGGGTTTGCGCCTGTGTTCGCTCACTGAGCACCTACGGAGGTCTCTCCTGCAGCAATGGAATAGTAACACGCCAGCCCCGTCACGCAGGCATCTGTCCCAACTGCTTCCACACTGCACCAGTGGAGCGGAGTGGTTGCGACAGAGACCTCACGGCTGCAAGAACCAAAATACTCACCATTTGGCCCTCTCCCGGGCTTGCAGGGGAGAGGAGTGAAAACCATGGCTCTGGGATCAGACTTGGAACCCCAAACTTGCTCTCGACTCCCCCCCGCTTCTGCCTTCAGATGGGACAAGCCAAAATGCTTCAGGTTTTTATTCTCTGATGTTGGTTATCTAGGAGAGTGATTTTCAGCCATTCGTATTACCTCCTTGCACACACATGCATGCCCAGTAAAAGATTTGCTGTGGTACGTATTTAGCTTTAGACTGAGGTAAAATGCATATGACTCTGAGATTGGAACAAGAAAGTGAAGAGGCTGTGTTCATGTTCTCAGTCTGCCCATACGAAATCGCAACAGGGCAGCCTCGGAAACAACACGAATCTACTGTCTCCAAGTTCCTGAGGCCAGAAACCCAGAATCAGGGTGTCAGCAGAATTGGTTCCAACTGGGGTCTCTGAGAGAGACCCCGTTCTGTGCCTCTACCCAGCGTCTGGTGGCTGCTGGCACCCCTGGCGTCCCCTCGCCGTGTCACTGGGGCGCTTCCATCTCTGCGTCTGTCTTCACACAGCCTCCCTCCCTGTGCTTGTGCACCAGATGCGCCGCCTTTCTCTTGTAAGAACACCTGTCATGGGGTTGAGGCCTATGCCAAGTCCAGGATAATTTCATCTTGACCTCATTACACCTACTGAGACCCCTTTATCAAAAAAGGCCACAGACACAGGTGCTGAAGGTTGGGACTGGGCAGAGTGACCTACTCTAGAAGGTGTTTAGCATTTTTCTGGAGCTAATAGTGACAGTTTTCTCTCAACCCCCTAAATAGTGACTGAAATCAACAAATCTGTCCTGTATTGTAGGAGCACTTGTCTGTCTGTCCCTTCACCTGTGACCCAGTGATCAGATTGGGGGATTCCTTCATGGCGAGGCACGCGAGAGGTGCGGAGCTTTCCCGCTGTCCTCTGTGGGTACCCACACCTCATCTGACCAAGCCCCGCCTTAGGCAGCATTAGGAGATGTGTCAGAGGTCAGGGTGGGTCCGGGGGAACCATGAGGGGTGTTCCCATCAGTGGGAAACTGCTCTCGAGCAGAAGAGCTTGGGTCTCTCTGGAAACAGTCAGGGCCGATTATTGTCTGTTCAGTCTTGGGAAAATCCGGGGCTGTGATCTGGTTTCTCTCTGTAAAGAGAGATGACAATGCCTTGCCACCCTGCCAGGGTGCTGTGTGAATTTGCTGACACCCATAAAGCTCCCTGAAAATGAAGAGGCTTACCTAAGTCCCTGGTATTGTTCACAGGGCACACCCCCCGCCCCCCCCGAGGATAAGGTGCTCAATGGGGCCATTGTGCCGCTGGGGGACCACGGTCCAGAGTCTCCGTTCGGAGCAGGGAGATCAGGTGTGGGCGACTGTGTGGGTTTCCTGTGTCCGTGCCAGGGTGCATCCAAAACCGCCTCAGAGTGGCCGTCCTGGAGGGAAGCAGTCGTGTGAGGGACGGCCAGATTGCTGCGTCAGGTCACACGGGACTTCGTGCGCCAGTCCCGATAGCAGGAGGGACAGCGGCCCAGTCCCATGGCAGAACAGGGCTCCTCTGCCACGCTGACCCGCCGTCCCAGCTGAGGATGCTGGCAGTGGGGGGATCGTGTTGTAGCTCTTCTGTCTGGCTCCCGGTTTCTTGGGCCAGGACAGGCCAGGCTCTAAGTCGGATGACCGTGTCTGGGCGTGGGACCTGCTCTCTTTAAGTTCAGTCCACCCTGGTGGGAGTGTGTGGGATACTCTGTACCGAATGCTGCTGGCTGAGTGTCACGTGCCCTGCAAAGGTTCCAGGGCTTAACACAGGGACGATGTCTTATCTCTGGGTTTCCGGAACCAGGTGGGCAGCGGGGCAGGCGAAGTCCTCTGTCCAGCAAGGCAGAGCCCCCGGCGACTGATGCCACGGGAGGTCAATGTGGCGCGGAGCAGCACCCTGGGGTGTGGAGCTCGGCCGTCTCCGCAGTGCTCTGGAGCCGCCTCGGCTGCACCTGGAGAGTGGTGGACTCCACCCCCTGGGTCTTTTTGATAAATGTCTTGGTACCCCTGATGCCAAGTGGGGAATTTGCCCAGGGCCCAAGTGGTTCCGCTCTGCAGCTGTGGCTGTTCTGATCTCATGTGCAGATGTCTTGGATGTGTCGCCTTGCCGATGTGCCTGCTCTGACTAAGGTAGTTTCCCTCTTGAACCAAAGTGTCATGGCTACTGGGCAGCCGTCTTGGTTGATGTGATTGACACCACTTTGTTTTATAGACTTTATGCTCTCTTGGCTGGACCAGTGCTGTTTTACTGGTCCTGGTTTCCACATAGATCACTGGTTAAATGAGAGGGAACTTTAGCCCAGTGTGGTAGCTACTGAAGGTACTACCTTTAGTTTTAAAAATGATGATGTTCACTTAGAGACACTGAGGGGCCACACACAAACCCACAGGCTGCCCTGGATGGGGCTCTCTCCTTCATGGTAACTGTTGAAATATTTCTGCATTTAAAAAGCTAAGGGGGATCACAGAACCATACAGTTTTTGAGCTGTGAGTAACCTACCTCAATACTGGACAACTATTGCATAACCTTTTAAATCCCACGGACAGCTAACATTTTCTCCCTCTTTCTTTTCAATGACAACCATAGGCAAAAGAGGTTGACATGAATGAGCTGAGGGCCACAGTGGTAGAAAGGGGCTCCATCTGGGAATTGGAGTCTGAGTTGGGCGACATCTCTGGGTCTAAAGTAAAGGCTGTGGGGAGTCTCTCTGCAGCCCCCGCAGGGTCCCTGGGATGCTCCGCCCTCCCTCCCATGCTCCTGTCACATCCTGTTTTCAGAGAACCTTTTGTTCATTCGTTCATCCGTCCATCCATGCCCTGTATTGAGCATCTGCCGTGTACTAAGCAGTACACGAGAAGCACAGAAGGATGAAAGGCGCAGTCACGGCCCTCATGGGGCCCGTCGCTTACGGAAGAACCAAGGTCAAGTGTCGAGGTGGAGTCTCGGTCAGACCCGGAGTAACGGAAGGGCATTTCCTCAGTGTCTGGCCTCAGGCTCCACATTCAACGTGCAGGCACTTCCTGCCGAACTGCCTTTTCTCCTTGGAGTGCCTTCTGTGACAAGTGTCAGGAGAATCGCAGCTCAGACAGCGTCCCGCGTTCTTTCCGAGTTCGTGTGAGCTCTGCCACTTCTGAAAGACACAGCCATGTGGTCTGGCAGGCCAGGGAGGTTCCAGGCCCCACCATCCTGTTCCCAGGTGACAGAGGGAGCCCAGAGGCTGTGTGTAGAGGTTTCACCGTGACCGGACCCACCTGCCAGGAACTGCTCCCAGGGTGTAGTCGGGGTCCCAGGCCAGCAGTGCCCATCTGGGGTGGCCAAGATCATGGTCTCTGAAGGAGCCACGTTCCTGGACAAGGCCAGGTGTGCCTCTGAGCCCTAAAGAAATGCCCACTGGAACATGTGCAGCTGGCCTTGTGGTGAGCTCCGCGGAAGCAGACGCTCGGGTCTCAGCTGCACTACCCGAGCCTTCGGCCTGCCCCTGTCGTGTCACTCCAGTGCCCACCGGGATAGGCCATCTGGGAGAAGCAAGAATGAGATGCGGGGAGATGCTTTGAGGAGAGGGTGCTGTGTTTCCCGCCTTGTTCATGGGGTTTGGGTCGGTTCTTCAGTTTCACAGCAGGCCCTGTTGGCTCCTTATCCTAGATCCAGCCCCTGTCCTTGTCCAGTTCTGTTCAGGGTAGCACTGCAGCGCCTCCTTGCTTTCCTAGCCTGTCTCATTCCTGGCAGAAGCAGGAGACCTGACCTGAGTAAATGAGATGTAAGGTGGAGTCAGCTTGGAACTCTGAAGAAAGATTTTCTTTTCCCTTAAAAAGGGATCCATGTGTTTGGCACCACTTTTTCCATCCCCCACGCGGACGTGGACTTGATGTCTGGAGGCAGCAGCCATCATGTAGCCATGAGGTGATGAAACCCATATTCTAAGAAAGAGAAGAAAGACCCATTTATTCAACTGACATTTATTGAGTGTATACTATGTGCTGGGCACTGTTGGAGCTACTAGAGATGCAGAAGTGAACAAAACACTGAAATCCCCACCTCCTGGAAGTTTACAGTTTAGTGGTGACAGGAGAGAAAGATAACGTATAATAAGTAAAAGGCACAGCGTGACACATGGTGGTGAGTGCTGTGGAGGAAAGGGGAGCAGGCACTCGCCCTCGATGTGGCCTGGAGCGCTCACGGGCGCGCGTGGCCGTGCCTCTGAGTGTGCCGCCGAAGAGTCGTGTGTGGAGGTGAGCTGGGATCGGACTCACATTTGACAAGGCCACTCTGGCTATGGTGTGGGGAGCGGGCTGAAAGGAGAAAGCTCGAAAGAACCAAGGCCTCTGACGGCATCGGAACAAGCGAGCCAACCCCAGGAGCCAGCCCCTCCCAGACTACTCATCACCTGCGGGAAAGAATGGCCTGGTCTCTCAAGCTCGTGTTGGCTGGGTGCTCTGTCACTTGCAGTCGGACTCCTTCCTAACGGACATGGACAGTTATCGTTTAATGAGCGCTCATTGCATGAGAAATGCAAGATGTCAATCAGTGGGGTGTTTTTTGACTAGTCTCTTACACAGTCTCAGCTCAGTGTGAATTAACATAAAATAATTCATTCTTTTCCAGTGGTAGCTATAGTAAATAGTCAGTTTTGTAGGATTAGGAGTGTAGGCAAAGAGAAGATGTGCTTTATCTGTATGTTAGTATTTATCAGTGAGAATATCTTACATAATTAAAAATTTATTGTTGTGATGAGTGGTAATTAGGATTATAGCTTGAAAAGCTGGAAAGGAAAGGAAAGGAACATAGACATAAATCAGGAATTTTTCTGTCTTTAAGCCTGAGGTTGTCCTCACTCACTGGGGGAAGGAGATTTGGGAGGAGGGAGCAGAAGCCCGTTGCTACCTTTTGTCTGCAGCAGCAGCAGGCGCATGGGCAGCGCCCAGGGTGAGCGCACCCTGCGCAGGGCGCGTCCTGGCACGGCCACTGTGCTCCTCGTGCGGCGGCATTGCGTTTTGCCCATAAAAGGAGTAATTAATTACAGTATCAGACCTGGGTCAGCCTCTTTCCGATACGGCCCCCCAAATATCAACACAAGACCATCAGTCCCTTGTCCCCTCTCTCTCAGCAGCACCCCCTGGAACCAGGGCCAACAGTAGAGGACAGATGGAGGCAGGCGCTGTAGTGACAACACTGGAAACGCCTGTGACTAGGAGTTCAGAGAGCATAAGAGTGATTCGCATGCTCCTGAAAGAAGAGGGCGTGCGCCCCCACAAGAGACTGCGGGGGGTAGCGCCTGCTTGTTTGCTTTCCCAGACTCAGGGCACGTGGCCTCATGCGGGTCTGTCCTGAGCAGCCCCTGCCCCAGGGTTTCCTGGGAGTTTCATCAGGACGAGGTGGCAACAGGCTCTCAAAAGACGATGAAGGCTGGAGGATGGCAAGTCACGTGCTAGCATCTCTCTTCGACCGTAACGTAAATCTTCAAGCCACACCATGGATGCTGTTGTCTTTTTAAACCCACAGACTGGGTTCTCCAAATTGAGGAGCAGGCCCTGTACTGTGCCAGTTAACAGCCCAATTACGTGTCCTGAATCTATGAGGCAAAAAACCTTTGTTTGGCTCATTGCACATAAATTAACATTGTCCTTGAGTAAATTTAATTTGTACCTATCTCTTTACCCGTGGTTGTCTTTTTCCTGTGAATGTGTTCTCAGCTGTGAGTAGTCAACGCTGCAAAGGGCTGCACCTCAGGGAAAGACCGAGCCAGGGAAAGAACCCCCATGGCTCAGCACAGGGGCCTCGTCGGTCTCTGCTGGTGTTCACACGAAGGTGGGAGTTGGCCTGATCATTTGTGCTCATGAGCCTCCACTTCATGAGTCTGAGGTGGGCTGTCTTCATAGGAACTCTGGCTGAGGATTTACGTTAAAGACTGCTCTCAGGCCCGGGTGCCCCAGGGCACCTACGGGAAGAGAGCTGTTTCAAGTCCATCTCTACAGACTCGCAAAGACCTGCTGAAGACAAGAGGAGCTCGCGGTCCAGTTACACGTCATCATGGAAACAGCCCTCGGAAAGAGAGAACCAGGCACAAAATAACGGGATTGGAACCTAAAAACTTAATAATGTGATTAATAACTTAAGATGAGTAATTTTGTGATTAAGGACACAAAAAGAAAAAATTCAAATCCCAAGCAAAGACACTAAAAAAGAAAGAATAAGAAGGATGGAAAAGATAAAATTAAATCCCTACTTCACTCTGCATTAAAAAATAAATTCCAGATGTGTTAGGATTTAAGTATTAAAAATCAAACTTTAAAACTTTTAGGAGAAAATGTGGGAGAATATTATGACACTGGAATAGGAAAAATTTTCTTGTACAGGACACAAAAATCTTATAGAGAAAAAGATGGATAAACTTGAATTTTATTAAAATGAAAAACTCTGGTGGAAAACAGCATAAACAAAAGAAAAATTAGTCTGAGGAAGATACCTGCACCCTATGTGGAAAGATATCCCGTAATTAAGAAAAAAGACATTCTAATTCAGAAGGTCAGGAACAGTTCACAGAGGAGACAAATAAGTGCTAATGAAACAAACAAACAGTTCGCAGTGATCAGGGAGTTGCAGAAAACTAGGGTGACAAGGACATGAGAGCTAGGACATTACACTGGGACCCCCCTGCAGAGAGAAACTTGAGGCATCTGATAAAGATGACGGTGGCCACACCCCCTTTCCTGTGCGGCTGTGGGGCGTCAGGTGCATGGTGACCAGCAACTGCGATGTGAGAAGCAGAAGATGTTTATGTTAATGTGCGTGGAGACGACTTTTTCTGAATAACTTGTGACAGTAACTGCTATGCTTACCAACAAGAAGGCAAAGGAGACCAACTAAGTATTTCAAATAGGTGGCACAGTAAGACCTTTGGAAGTGGAGACGCTGCCGTGGAGCCCTTTGCACAACTGGAGGCAAGTTTAGGGGCAGCAGCAGGAGCCGAGCGGCTCATGGGGTCCCAGTGGACAGGCAGAGCGACCCAGCGCCAGGCACCTCGCTCCGCAGACCGACTCCACGGCGCACCGGGTCGGCAGCGCAGGCTAACCCTGTGATCTTGAGATTTCAGTGGAGAAATGAAACTAAAATACTTCCATAGAGTGGCAGCTGTTGTGTTTCCTGAGTTTTTAAAGTGCTGTTGCTGTTGTGTTGTGTAACGAAATATATATAATATTATACGTGTTATACGTGTATATAGGTAATTGACTCCAAAGCTCCTTCTTTTCCTCGAATTGGCCCTTGTGCAAGAAGTTTGCCCCTCACTGCCCTGCTTGTAACTGTTTACTAGGAGCAAAGGCTCCGAGGGAGGGACTCTCCCAGCCGAGCAGTGTCGGAGACAGCGGGGAAGTATCTGCAGGAACAGTGGCTCTTCCGTTAACCCTCACGCCAGCACTCTGGCATGCGTGCTCCGCTGGCAGGCAGGCCGCCGCAGGTTTGCCTGCTGATCCCCCCAATCATCTTCTGCACCCAGAGAAGAAAATCCTGCCCTGGAGATGTTGAGGAATGATCCATAGAGAACCATCCTCTGCATCCCAGCCAGAGCTCAGGGTGACTGCTTTGTGAAGGTCAATTTGTCTGTGTAGGGGGACCCATGGCCCCAGGGAGGGGCCGCTGCCTGCTCTGCCCTCAGCGGCAGAGCCTGGCCAGAGGCCTTGGTCGGTCAGGCGTGAAGGCTGGGAGGGTTGTGTAAGGAAATAACGATCGAGGTGGGAGCGTTTTCCAGGCCTGTGATTGATCCTCCTGCAGCGGTCCTTCGCAGTGGCGGGGAGGAGGCGGCTTTTACTTGATCTGATGACTGATGGAAATGACTGCCCCGTTGTAATCTACATTAAATGGCTTGAGGTCTTGGAGTGTCAGCAAGGTGACAGTGGCCCTTTCAGACCTTGATCTTCAGTGTTCTCCCTGGTTTTCAGGAAGGACGAGAGGAGATGATTAGGAAAGGGGCAGCTTGTTATTACAATGTGAGGCCTGGGTTGGGGGAGAGGGAAGGTGTCGGGGCCTCTGTGTCCGGATGCAGAGGCCGCCTCCCTGCAGGAGCCCGTGCCACTGCGCCAGGGCTGGCTGCGTGGGCCCTGGATGCACCCAGGTGGGCCTGAGCACACGAGGGCAGCCAGTGGGTGTCCTTGGGGAAGGCAGGGTACCCACCCTCTTAAGCCTTCACCATCCGAAAGTACATTACAGACCCTTCACAACCTCATCACTCCGCTGAGAGAGGCGTCTGTTGGAAATACCTCTTCACAGGAAATGCCTCATGTCCTGAGCCCTTGGACCACACTCATGGTGGGTGTGACCTCTCCCTTTGTCACAGGACCAAAGGGGTCCTTTTGCTTGTGCACATCAAAGATTCATAAGACATGAACAGGAGTTTGCAGCCAAGAAAGTCAGGGTTAGTTAGTTGAGGAAGTGGTCCACGTTGGCAACAGGTGAGCTCCTGCTCCAAGACCTGGCTCTGTGGTGGCCTCCAGGGGGTGGGTTACATAGGGGGAGAGTCACTTATCGTGGTGACTGAGGGAACGGGGGTCATGGTCAGGGTCGTGGTCTCCATTGGTCGGCCAGCAGCAGGGGAGGGGCAACTGATCAGAGCATCTGGTCCTGACCTCAGCCATGGCGTCGTTCTGTCTGGTTTTGTCTGGTTTTGCTGCTTTTCTGGGCCTGGGGCTTAAACACACTGAGGCCTGGATGTCATCTCCAGTTTGACCGAAACTCCCCCTCTGCTGTTGACCAGAACCTCACTGTCCTGAGGGCTCAGTGATGAAGGGGGTGGACGTGCAAGGGAGAGAGGGGCGGGTGGGCCAGGCGGCTGGGGGAGGTAAGGGTAAAGAAATGAAGTTTCTACAGATTACAGACGCCTGTGGCTCTAGGGCTGGCCTCCGGGTCGCAGAGTCAGCGTGTCTCAGCCGGGAGGAGGCTCAACACCCTTTAACTGAAAAGGAGTTTGGCGAACAAGGAAATAGGGCCAAAAGGAAGCGACTTGCTCGACGGCCTCTGAGGGGCCAGCCGCAGGGCTCGTTGTCTAGACCCAGTCCGTCCTGGGTCTGGGGTAAAGGACAACCCGGGTCTGGGACAGACCCTGCAGGAAACTGGCAGGTTCCTGTCCTCCATGCCAGGGGCCCCGCCCCCACTGCCCCGACCTATGAGAGAAGGCTTGCTGATGCTGAGTCCCGCAGGGCAGGAGGCCCGAGAGCCCCTAGGCCGCGAAGGAGCCCCGGCCAGAGCAAAACCAAGGCCTGCGGTGGGTGCCGGAGCTGCGGCTCTTTGTGGCTCAGTCACAAAACACTCCCTGTGACCGGATCCCAGGACAGTTTACTGCTTCCTGCCAGAGCCAGTGTCCCTCCTCCTGGTGCCTCCCAGGCTGCGAGCCTGCAGCAGCGTGGACCCAGCGCTGCAGGAAAATGCACAGGACCGCACAGCGTTGCGGGGGCGGCGACGGGCGGCGACAGGAGCTCCGAGAAAGGCGGCTTGGCATTGGGTTGGAGTGGCGTCTCGCTAAACATTCGTGTTCTCATCGTGTTTTTCTCAATATTATTTACAAAATGTGAGGGATTTGTGTGTTTTCACCTTTTAGAAAAATGCATTAATGGCCTTTGGGGGTCTTAGGCAGCGTTACGTCCCTTTAAAAGGCAGATCAGCCATGGCTGGGGTGGCTCAGTGGATCGAGCGCCAGATTGCAAAGCAAGGGGTCGCTGGTTCCATTCCCCAGCCAGGGCACATGCCTGCGTTGTGGGCGAGGTCCCCAATGGGGACGTGTGAGAGGCAACCACACATGGATGTTTCTTTCCCTCTCTTCCTTCCTTCCTTCCCCTCTCTCTAAAAATAAATAAGTAAAACCTTTGGGGGGGTGTAAAGAAGATTGGGGCCCTGGTCAGATGGCTCAGCCGTCCCATACACCAAAAGGTGGTTGGTTCCATTCCCAGTCAGGACACGTGCCTGGGTTGTGGGTTCGAGCCCTGGTTGGGGCACATACAGGAGGCAGCCGATCAGTGTTTCTCTCACATCAGTGTTTGTCTCTGTCTCTCTGAAATCGATCAAATATATCCTTAGGAGAGGATTTAAAAAATAATTAAAAATAAAAGGCAGATCTGGGAAGGAGGTCTGGCTCATGAGAACCAGAGGCCCCGCTGGAGGGGTGGCCGCAGGACTCCTGTCCCTGCCTGGGTCCCCCACCTGCCTTCCCCTTGCTGGCCCCAGGGCGAGGGAGCAGAGGCCTGCCCGTCTGTTTGGCCACGAGGGCACGGGCAAGCGCCGCTAGGCGTACATAAGAGCAAACACTCTCGCCCAGCAGAGACGTGACGGCTCACAAGCAGGCCGACCGCCTGCCGGCTGAGAAGCTACGTGACTTTTACAAGGAATCGAATTAGAGACGTTTCACAGGCTGGACATACCCCCGCGGCATCGCGTCCCACCACTCCCAGCGCTGGGTTCACCGCAGGCTTCTCGCCTGCCACACCCCTGGGACCTCAGTTCCTGTCTGCCTGCCTTGGGGCTTCTCCCTCCTCTGGCCTAGAACAGCTGCCCCCCGCACCCCCCTCCTTTGCTCCAGCCACACCCCAGTCCTCTCCCCACTCCGGGCGCTGTGCCAGCTAATGCTGCCCACACTCGTGGTCGAGCCCCTCGCCTCAGCGGACAACTGCTCACTGCTACCGGTGATTCATTCACCCAGGGTCCCCCACCTCTTCTCCAGATGACGTTGCCTTTTCCTGCTTGGGGGGCACTGTGCATTGCCCATTCCAGGGGCATTTCCTGATGTGCATCCAAGAACCCCCATTTCTGACACTCATTGTACTTTTCAGTGTGTCCTTGAGCGAAAGCTCAGAAAGGAAAGGTGAGGTGTGTTTAAGGGGCTCAGGGCTGGGCCCTTTGCTGGGCAGCCTTGGCAAAGGAATGAATGGTCCAGGGGGAGAGCTTCCTGAGGGCAAAGCGGGGACAGTCATCCCTCAGGTCCTTGAGGCAGACGTCACTTTCACAGGAGGGGCCTTGTTCTCTGTACTGCGGGTTAGACTCCGGCGACTGGGCTAGAGCAAGGCCTTGGGGGCGGGACGCTCTGGGAGGGAGCACCGTGCAGACACCCGGTCGAGCTCCTCTGGGAGATGCCGAGGAGCTCGGGCTGCCGGCGACTGGGGCCGGGCAGAGGCCAGAGGGCCATCTCACCGTACCGAGCCTCAGGTCTTTGCACGCATCCAGCGAGCCTCAGGCCTCAGAGGAACCGCTCTCCAATGTCCTCTCAGTTGGCTCCTGTTTTGTTTACACTCTCTGCATAATTATGCATTCCCAGTTTAGGGGCTGGAGTGCAAAGGGCTTTTCCTCTGCATTGTTTCCCCGGGTTTATTTGGAAGAGCTGCGGGTAGCAGACCGGCTCTCTGGACCCTCCCCTGCTGGGCACCCACACTAAGGACCAGTTAGGCCTTTATCTGAACATAGCCATGCTCTGCAGCAGAGCCTCAGATTTCCACCAACTTTTTTAGAGAGAAAGCCAGCGCCCTGGCCGGTGTGGCTCAGTGGGTTGGGCCTCTTCCCACAAAGCAAAAGGTTGCAGTTCGATTCCAGTCAGGCACATACCTGGGCTGTGGGCCAGGTCGATCTGGGGATGTGCAGGAGGCAACCGATTGATGTTTCTCTTCCGCTTTCTCCCTCCCATCCCCTCTCTCTAAAAATAAATAAATAGACAGACAGACAGACAAAAATCTTTAAAAAAGCCAAGTCAAAGAAAGAATGGGCAGAAAAATCACAGGTCACCTGCCTTTTTTAGAGACTATTTCAGCTGACCCCGAGCTAAAATGGGAACCCCCCAGGGCCCCCCAGACTCCTTGTCTCCTCCCTGCCCTTCTGCTCACGTTTATTCAGGTTTGCGGAACCTTTGCAATGGCTCTAAATGTCCTTTTAAATGGCAGAAAATACGTAATGCGCTCCTTCTTAGGGTGCTTGCAGTCTAGCTTCAGCCAAAGGAACGAGTCTCGAGGTGGGACTCAGGCCCCGGGGGTCCTTCCTGGGGCGAGAGTCGTTACGGAGCTCCTGCAGGCATGCCGTGGGTGGTCCTGCCAGTCGGCCTGTCCTGGAGCCCAGCCTTGTTTGTGGGCCGTTTCTGTCCGTGAGTTTTATTATTTCTGGGTCAGAGGGCTTCTTGAGCATTCTTGTCAACCCAGGACACGAAACCCAGCCATTTGGGGCAGAGCGGTTGTATTTCCTGAAGAAAATACAATGTACCTTGGAAGTTTCAGACTTTTCCTTTAAATTTTACTGAACCGGAGTTTTGCTGAGCAGAGATGATTTCTTTTTCCTGTACAGGTTCTTAGTCCCTAGCATGTAGCCTGGCTCACATAGTAGGTGCTCCGTGAACACTGAGCTCGTTGAATCGACGTGACCGACCACACCAGTTTAGCCATCTCTTGTTCGGTTCCTAATAGATGCTGTATTTCCTGGGAATCTGTGTTAGCAAAACAGACCAGACTGGAGTTAGTCCTTTAGTAATTTGTTGGCTCCTGAGTGCAGGCTGCAGAATCCTGACCTAAAAGCTGCTTCAGCAGAGTTTCTTATTTTTTCTTCCCCCAACAAGCAGTCCAGAGGCAGGTCTGCTCTGAAGCCTGGTGCTGACATCAAGGAACCAGCCATGTCCTGCCACCAGTCACTCCTCAGTGGGGCAGAGCAACTCCTCATGGTCACAATGTGGCTGCCATAGCTCCATGCACATCTGCATAGCAACGGCACTCACAAAAGGAAGTGAGCCCCAGGTGGTCCCCACTTTCCCTCTGTCCTTTACTGGGGAGGACATCTTCCCCAGAAACCTCGGGGCACTTCCCTTCACTCCATGATTGGCCTCACATGGACCACATGGTCACTCCACAGTGGTCACTGTGAAGGGACAAAGTCACCCTCAGGGACTTCCACAGCCAGGCCATAGCCACTCATCCCTGACCACACTGAACCCAACACCAGAGTGTGGGGACAGTGGGACCCGCGTGTTCCCCCAGGCCCAGCTCCACCCCAACCAGTCCTCTTGGGCTCTTCACATGCAGGCGTGGATCCCAGATGCCTGCTCCCCATGGCAGCAGCCCGTTCACAGGGAAGGGGCCTTTCAGGGACCCGAGAGGACTGTGCTGTTCTTTGTAACCCATGCCGTTCAGAATTGGCAGGGAGGGTTGAACTACCTGGCCACACGGTGATTTTATTTTATTTTAAGGGAAATTGTCTTGAAATGTTTCCATGAGGGTAAAGATCCCACCCAAACTTACTTCTCCTCTTAAAGGAGAAACAACACGTCTATACTCTGAGCTATACTTAATCCATTTACAGGGGTGTTCTTGATGTTTTGACTGATACCAAATCTCTCATATTCGAGCCTGGAGTTTTTACAATACATTTTTTATTCCATTCTAAATTCAATAGGAGGGTGTGGATGGAGGAACTCAAACTGATGCCAGAGCGAATTTCCCCAGCGCGCTGTAAAACGGCGAAGGGGCCAGTTTTAAAATAAACAGGCTGTTTGGGAAGCCGTCAGCTGTCGGGACGTGGTTAAAACGAGGTTGGCCATGAGCTGGTTTATTTTGATGGGTACATGGGAGTAATAGTATATGGGGATTCAGCATATTGTTCTTTCATAATAAAAAGAAAAATATGTAAATGGTTTCTTGAAGACTGTGATAAAAATTAAAGTACAATTTCATGCAAAAATTCCATACTGGCAAATAAAATTTTAAGTGCATAAAATGAAAGCAGAAGAGTTTAGAGTTTGCAGAAGCACTGGGATGTAAAAACACATTCTCTGGATGCGCAAAGATTGTCCCACAGTCTCAGTTGCATTTATGGCTCTAGGGTGATGCGTGTTCATTAGACCATTGGGAACTGTAGTCCCTCAGGAATCTACGAACTGATGGGAGTGTGACCGTTTGGAGCGCTGGGCAGTGCAAGGAAGCACCGCGAGGCAGAACAGGGGAGGACTGTCAGCAGTCGCGTCGGGGGCCTGGAGAGCCCTGCAGCCGTCGGACAGGCCACGCTCTCAGCGGCTCTGGTAGTCGCCGGGCTGCGGAGGGGCAGGAGTGTGGTTCTGGGCAAACACACAACAAGACCCGAGCCAGCCTGGGCCAGGCCGGCTTCCTCTGGAGGCGGTGCCTGCGGTGGCAGCTCCAGGAAGGAAGGGATGTGCAGGTGACGGAGGGGTCATGGCCAGCAGAGTGAACAGCACATGCCAGAGTCCTGAGGGGGCCGGGGGGCAGGGCAGAGTGCTTCTCCAGCCCTCAGAGGCCGTGGTGTGAAGCTCAGCGAGGGGACCGAGGAGTCAGGCAGCCCGGGCTGCCGTAACAGAGTGCCGCACACCTGCGGCTGAAACCACACGCGCTTGTTCCCTCACAGTCCTAGAGGCTGGGCGTCCAAGGTCACGGTGCTGGGCCTCTTCCTGGCTTGCCGGCAGCTTTCTTTTCACTGTGCTCACAGCGGGGAGAAAAAGAGGGCTTTCTGCTGTCTCTTCTTATAAGGTCACTCATCCTGTCAAATTAGAATCCCACCCTTATGATCTCATTTAACCATCATGATTTCCTTAGATGGCTAGTCTCCAAATACAGTCACATTTGGGGGTTTGAGCTTCAACATAGGAAGTCTTTTTGCAGGGAGGGGAATACCAGTCAGTCCGTGACAGCCAGTTAGGGGATCCCTGTGACGGCTTTTGGTTGAGGGTCGTCAGGGTAGTTCTAGGCCTGAAACTCAGTTTTGGGTTGTTTCCTACGTGCTGGGCACAGATCCCCATCTGGCATGCCCACGCCACGAGTAAGGCTCTGTCATCAGCCTCCACAGGTGACATCACCATACGGGAAGCCAGAACACATGGGAGGACAGGGCAGTGTCGGCCAGTGACAGAGGAGCCAGGGCAGGAGCCGCAGCAATGAGGTGGCTGACAGTCAGAGTCTCCCTGGCGGCGCCCAAGCACCGACTGTTGTCACAGAACGGGGCCTGGTTCCCGGGGTGGTGGCCATGGGAAGGGATGCCAGGATAGGACCAGAGGACCAGGTGACCGCTGGACAACAATGGCTTGGTGTCCTCAATTCCGTGACTAACTTTTTTTGGTATCCACTGGAAAATGTAGTTTATTGGAGTTGTTCCCGCTTGGTCATGATATACATTTGCTACCTCTTGTCCTTTGTGCGTGAGACACAACTGCGAGCTCCTCCACACAGGAGAGGGACTCTGGGTGTGAAAAGTGAGGTGAACACTGTGGAGTAATTGTTCTGAGCTGCAGAGGAGGCTGATTAGTCCACTTGGGAGTGACCGTTGTCACTGGTGGGATGCACAGCTGACCCAGGGTGCACATGACTTGTGAAATGTCTCCAGAAAGTGATGAGGATTGATGTTTCCAGAGGGGACACCCTGCGGAACCGGAGAATGTGGGTGCTCGGAGCAGCCTCCGCCACTGGCAGCTGGGGGGTGTGGGGAGAGTGTTTGTGGCAGAGCAGGGACAGAGCACGTACCCGGGGCTCCGGTCTCACACCCTTTCAACCGGGCTCTTTCTCCCAGGACCAGGTGGCCGTTCGGGGTCTGGGAAATAACACACACACACACACACACACACACACACACACGCACACAGAGACCACCCCTTCCAACAGGCTCTTAAAACACAGGCTACCGAGGTTGGTGTTTTCTCTTAAAAATGTAGTGAGGAAACTAAAAGTGGAAACAACCTTGTGAAACCTAGAAAGGGAGAAGCTATAAATGGAAGCAGAATCAGGACGAGGGGAGATTTCTCTAGATGAGCAATTTTCAACCTTTTTCTTGCGGCACACAAACTAATAACTAAAATTCTGCAGCACACCAAAAAATGGGTTTTTTTTGCCGATCTGACAAAAAAAAGAAGTATAACTTCGATTCATTCATACTGGATGACTACCGTTGTGTTGGCCATTGTCATTTTTTTTTATTTGACAGCCTAAGGGAAGAGAGATCAGAGCCCCTCACTAAATAGGTGTTGCATGTTTCAAAAATTCTTAAAGCACATCAGTTGAAAACTGCTGCTCTAAACTAATTTAGGCTTCAAATGAAATATGACACAATTTTTATTTTCTCCTTGGCTCATTTTTCCTACCTATTTTGGTAGTGGTATATTTTTCTTGGCTAATTGCATTTTTGTAAGACACTCTAAATCTTTTATGAAACCAGGATGAGTGAGCAGATATGAGAGAGAAAAACATATCTGTGGACGGAAGCAAGAAGCAGTAGGTCTACAAGGATAGAGAGGCGAGTTCCTCTCAGCATGGAGGCTGCAGGGTGTCATCCCTGCAGATGTCACACAGGGCCTCATTGACTTTCAGTTTCCCATTTTCTTGTCATTACATGTCACATAGAATCACCTACCAAACCCCACATTTTATAGTCCCGTCCAGTTACGTCCGCCAAAGGGTAGACCTTCATTGTACATGTCGGTGCTTGTGGCGGGGCTGTGTTCTGTATACTCTTTTAAAATGTGGAAGCGGTTCGAGAGTTTGAGACAGACAAATGGAATGGGATGGAGGTTTCAGAGAGAGAGACCATGAACAGTGAACTTGACCTGTGAAAACAGTGCTGATCCAAAGCAGTGCTGAGAGGACAAACTGGTGGTAGGGAATTTGGGTCACTGCATAAAAAAGGTGCAACAGGACCTGTGCTCCGTCCCAATACAAAGGAAGGCTCTAGCTGGGCCAAAGACCTGAAGGGGAGGGGAAACCACACTGCTGGGCTATCGAATAAGACGTGGAATATTTCGGTGGCTCCGAGTGGGGAGGGCTATTCTGAAGAGACCCAGAACCCTCAACCACAATGGACAGAGTAGGACGGCAGACTGGGGGAAGGAATACTGCCATCACTAAAATTTTGTGATAACTGACACAGTTTTACTGGAGAGTAAACGAGAATTCCTACAAGCCAATAAGCAGAAGACAAAAAATTCAATAGGAAAATGGCAAGGCATAAAGGCAGGTCACATGGGGGAAACCCAAAAGGCCAACACACACATGAAGACATGATGAAATGAGTGGTGATCAGAGAAATGCACATTGAAACAGTGGTGACATGCTGCTGTGTTCCCAGAAGACTCAAGTTAGAAGTCCGACGATGTCAAGTCACCGAGAGGAGGGGTGTGACAGCACAAGCTGGTCGCTGTCTTGGGGCTGTGATGTGGTGCAGGTGTCCTGGGAGCACAGTGGGTGGCAGCGTCGGGTCGACTGATGTGCGTGGTCTTGACTGTGCGCAGCGGTCCCACTGCTGAGACAGTGTCACACAGGAAAGGCACAGTGTTCTCTCAGCACAGCATAATTTATGTAAAATGAAAATACGTGCCGCAAAAATACCAGACATGAGTTCAAACATATAGTTTTACGTGTGCGTGTAGCTTCACACATGCAGCATGTAGCCTGCCGTGTGGCTGGAGCCGGCGGCGATGGAAGGGCCACTGGGTGTTGTGACAAGTGAAACGAGGGTGGAGCATGGTGGGGGTGACGAAGGACAGGTGTCAGGAAATGAGCCGTTGGCATCTGAGGTCCCACACAAATATGTAGAATAAAATAAATCAGTGAAGGATCTTACACATTCCCTTGAAATCTAAGGAGTGGGGACAAGGTAAGTATTTGATGGCAGATGCATTTAAGGAGTGATTTTCCTCTCTGGTTGTCTGCCTCTCTGTTAGTAATACTTGGCAGGCAGCAGTTCCTAGCTGTCTTCCCGGACCGCTGTCTCTCTCTTCCGTAGTAAAAGCGCCCTGGAGAAGAAAAGCACCCTGGGCCTACGGCAGCTGAGGCGCCCGGGACGAGGTCTGGTCGGGGAGGTGCGAATAGAGACGTTGTCTGTCCGCACAGCGCTGTGTGGGGGCTGCTGGCGCCCCGCCCCCACGCCCGACTTCGCCAGGTCCCAGGGCGCGTCAGCCCTGGCTGACTGGTTCCATACTCTGATCCATGGCGAGCCTTTGTCAGCGTCACAGGTAGCACAGGTACACTGGACAGCATCAAAAACGCCGTAAATGTGGCAAAACCGGCATTCACAGACTGATAAGACCATGTCCTGGGGGGGGACTTACCCCTGCAGAGAAAGACTGGCCTTAAGTGGCAGGTACAAGGGACTTGGTCCAAAGGCACCAAAGTTGTATTTCCAGTTTGGGCGCTAATTCCCCCTGGACGGTAAGCAGGGCAGGGAGGAGTGCCTGAGAGAGACCTCTCCGTGGGACCGGGTGACATTTGAAAGGAATACCACTATGAAGGCCGAGGCTCTGAGGCACAGAGGCCGGGGGCTTAGGAGGCGTCCTGGCTTGCGCACTGACCGGACTAACCACTGGGTAACCCTACCACTGGCTAGGTCTGGGTGTCTGTCCACATGGTGTCTAGGGAATACAGATAAATTTGAAAGAGTCCAAGTTCCCACTGAGAGCTGGACACCCAGTACCCCTTTGCACACGTGTGCCCGCGTGAGAGCTGTTCCTGAGCTGTGACATCGGTCAGTGCACATCTCACTTTAAGAAAACCTTCTGGATTTTTATATACACTTGAAATGAAGTCACGGCAGCAGGTAGCACTGTGTTTGGCCTCAGGAACAATGGGCCCTCATAAACCAGCGATGATTACAATCCAAGTGTCACCCGGGCCCGAGGTCGAGGTCGCAGTCTCTGAACTTGCGTGGGAGTCCGGCGCTTCCTGGAAGGTGCACTTCCACAGTGTCCTCGTTCTGTGAGCCCGCGGCCTCACCCTGCTGTTCCGGCTTGTCTGCTCCAGGCACATCAGACAGGCTACTCAAGACTTCCTCATTTTACTTTTGAATCTTAACTGCCGTGCTCCGGGCTCCTGCACTGGGTGTCTGTTCTTAGCCGGACAGGCTTCTGGGGCCACCTTCTCCCGGCGAAAACCGTTTCTTCCTCCCACTTTGCATGCAGAGAGAACGGCCAAAGCTCATCTCCAGAGAGAAGGAACTCAAGTCCTGTGTAGTTTGTGCCCAAGGGCATAGTCTGTGTCGTGCCAATAGAATGATTTGTCTTTTTTTTCCAGGAATAAAACTGAACTAGAGACACTCTGGCTTTGTTCACAGCACACAGAAGAGGGAGGCACCGGTGATGGCTGCCATGCGGCAGCTCTGAGGTGCTGGGCGGCGCTCTGGCACTCACGGGCCTGTGAGCCTCCCGAGGGGACTGGCTGTGTCTAAAAATGCCGACAGTGGGAACGTGCTTTGTCACATCAGCTGTCCCCAGAGTCAGGTTAACTTTGCAGTGATGCAAGTGAGGATGGTGTCCCCTGGTTGTACCGGGAGTTACTGAGTCTTGCTGGAAGGTGGCTAAGTGGCGGTAAACCAAATGTTCCAAATGCTGTTTTCTCCTGTATTTAACAAAGATCCTTCCTGACGGAGCGGCAGAAACAGTTCATTCAACAGACATCTTTTAGGGAAGTACTCTGTGCCACATGGAGAACTTGAGCATAGAAAGAAAAACTAAATGGATCAAGTGGAGATTACAAACCTTGAGAAATACAACATCAGAAATAGTTCATTCAGTATATGTGTAACTACAAGACTGGACACAGAAGAAAAAAGGATCAAACAATTTATAGACGGGTCAATAGAAATTACCCAAACTAAACCACAAAGAGAGAAACAAATTAAGAAGAAAGACACAGGCTAGAATGTTCTAGATATGTGAGATGCTATCAGATGGTCTCAGATACGTTGAATCGGTGGTGCCAGTAGGAAAGAGAGAATGGGGCAGAAGAAATACCTGCAGAGATGATGGCCAGGAAGAGCGAGTCAAGGGAAGACACTCACAAGCCGAAGGCGCTCTTCAGCCCTCCAAGCGTCTGCTGTCCCTACAATCAGCCCCGAGTCCACGGAGTGGCAGCGTGTGTGAGCGGGGTCTCGTTTACCTCTCCCACCTCGTCGCTCGCAGGTTTTCCTCGCCGAAGTGCTCCAGCTACTCATTCATATCTTCTTTCAGCTTCCCTATGAGGTTATAAATTCTAAAGGCTAAGTTCGCTTCTGATCTATCTTTAAATCAATTCAGTAAATGTTTAGTAAACACCTGCCACATACCAGGCCCTGACCTGGTGCTGGGTCTCCTTAACAAGCCCCACTAGTTTCAGGCATGTGGTTGCTAATGAATGAACAAGTGGGGTGATGGCCCAATGTCAGCAAAAGGTCCCTTTGAAAAATCAGTCTTATCCTAGGGCACCCAGACACAGACACATGCACACAGACAGACACACAGACAGAGGCACTATTAAGCCAGGCCCCACCCTAGATATGAGAAGCTGTATCATAGTTTTATCTGACTACAGCCCAGAGATGGTCAAGTTCTGCTAAATTAGAAACTAAATTCTAACTACATCAAAACTGTATCTTTATGTCCTTTTCCAAAGGGACATTATTCGGTTATTACCTCTCCAACTAACTTGTAAGCCCCTTTCAGGTACAGACTGACACCTCTGTATTCAGTGTCTTATATACCAAAGGAATGCAGTAATTTTTTTGTTTTGATATGTATGGCATATTCGCTTTTGCGTTATGTGGTACTTTTACATATAAGAGGTGTACCATGTTCTATTAAGCAAAAAAATAATTGGAAGTAGAATTTTTTTCCTCCATTCAGCTCTGTCACAGATCTCTTAAAGTAGTTAGGGTTGATCCATAGGCTGATTTCAGGTTAATTTTAAGAAAAAAAAATTCAGATGCTTCAGGATTCCCACAAAATGTTGGTGGCTGATAAATATTGTCTACTTTAAGCCCTAAAGTTTGGCCAGATCTCACCAAAAGAAAATTATATTTGCCCTACATTTGATGCTGCCCCATAAGGTCTCAATTATTCCATTTTCTTTTCATTTTTTTAAAGATGCCATATAAACAAAAAGCAACGGAAATGAATGATGAACCCTTTTGGAGCGGGGGAGGGAGGAAATTTTTCCCCAGCAACACACGGCTTTTTCCAGTTCCTCTTTCTACTCTAAATCCTTCCTGACTTGCCAGCTTGTAAGATTTCGCAAGCAGTGGGCGTAGGGGAGGCCAGCTCTGCAGAAAGTGGAGGCGCTTTGCTTGCGATTGTTTCTGCTCCTAACCCTCGTTAGGACTTTCTCAGTGGCCTGCGAATGCCGGCTCCTCGTGGCGCTGTCTCCAGTGGCCCTGTGCGTGGACGTGAGGTCCCGAGCATGCCCGATCCAGGTGTGTGGTAATCAGCACATCAAACCTATCAAACCAACCCAGACTTCCGAGAGTTATTGAGTTATAATGTTCAAAAAGTTAAAACATATTTCTCATACAAATATACAAACGTGAACAAAGAAACCATAGGATTCCAAGACATGGCTATTCCAAAATAAACCAATGTAACCAAACATACTGAGATTTCTTAAAGGGATGTGTCAAAGATTTACTAAACCCATTAATGACTGAACTGGAGGAGGACAGAGTAAGCCAAAGGGGAATGAGAGACACGTGGAAGGAAAAATCCTGGAGTAGGTTGCAAATTCAGACGCCAGACCGGTGGTGTCCTACGGGGCAGGAAAGCCATCACCCCGGGGTGGCGCCTGTGGCTGGACAGAAGTCATCCCCAGCGCATCAGTTTTCTGTGAGGTGACAGCCTGGCCTCCGGCACCTGGCCCTGCCTTTTCGGACAACGCTGCCTTCCCCTGGGGTGTCTGATGACGCTTAGACAAGCCTATTAAAAAGACACACACTCATCTTTCTTCCTAGATTTTTTTCCTCAAAGAATCTTAGAGAAAGCTGCAGGAAAGGCCAGAATTTTCTAACAAGAGCGCTCTTCCTATTTTTATTAGTCTGGTTTAGCTGGCAATTCATTTTCAGGGCACATGCAGCATAAAGACAACAAAAATAGGAAAATGGTGTTGAGAATTCCCTGGCTTCACAGGCCCTGCAGACAGTAACACTAAAGGTGACCTGTCCAGCTGGAAACAGGAAATTGGCCCCAGCGCCCCGGTGCAGCCCCAGGCTCCAGGACTCCTGCCAGTGGCGGCACTCCCTGCCCTGTGCCCTGGGCGTCCCGTACCTGTTCCCATGGTGCTCCCGCCACTTGCGGTTTGGTCCCCGCTCCCAGGCCTGCAGCCTACCTCCCAGGGGGCACCTGCCAGCCTGCACCGCACCTCCCTGGCCTGCCTTTGCGATTTCTTTCCGACTTCATGGTTGGGTCATCCTGCTTTAGACCTAGTGTACATCAACACTTACTGACGTGGTCTGTTTTTAGCACTGTATTTGTCCAAAGCCCAGTCACAGCTCTTTTATCCCTTTATTTCTTAGTTCACATGGGAATCTGGCCTGATGGTCACAGGTGTATTCACAGGACCTTCATTTCTAGTGACCTGCAGGTCCTCCACAGTCTGTCACTGAGGCAGGGTCCCCTGTCCCTGTGAACTAGAGGTCAGGTAGGAGCCTCATCTCGGGGGGATTAAAACACATGGGACTGAGGAGAGATGGCATGGCCAGAGAGACACACCGAGCTGTCTTTGTCTAAGCCTGTTCTAAACCCACGCCTGTCTGGCACTGACAGGAGGAGGGCGCCCAGACGTGTTCCCCAAGCGGCAGGTCACCGACGTCCCCCAGGGGGCTTGCTTTGGGGAGGGCGTAGTGTTTCCCCTCACTGGAAATGTCTTCATTCACTTTTACAACCACTTGAACCTTATTCTCGAGACTTACATTTCAGTTTCTGAAGGAATTCCAGTGGTTTTCCACCCCACAAATTCTCATAGCTCTTGTCATGCAGATGAGCTGGTGGCATGGCACACACACGTCTGAATGATCTGTGTCGCAGGCACAGCTGGAGTTCCTGGCTGCATCTTGTCTTTCCTTTTATACCATAACCCCTGCGGCGGCTCCGCATTGGAGCAAAATACAAATTGTTTAGTTGTTTGGCACTAGGACTAGGCTATTGTCATGAACAAGGGAACATCCCCAAAAGGAGTCACTCACACACATTTGTGTCTTCCCTCAGTGCCCGGTTTATCAGGGAAGACCTCCCCAAGAAGCCCGTGGAGTCACACGGGGGTGGGGGGTGTGGACAACGTGCTGGAAGTGTGAAGAGCAAGGGTCTGCTTTACAGCCCGGGTCACTGGTGGCGTCTGAGGGGTAGAGGGGTCATCACCTCGAGCCAGGGAGCTGCGGTTGTGACTTGTGTCCAGGGGGGTGGATGTGCAGCGCAGCTCTGAGTGTCACTGTGGTACAGCTGAGGTTGAGCATTGGGTGGTTGTGGCGCTAATATCTTACCGCCCCCAGTGAGCAGAGGTCCCACTCGTATCGGTGTCCAGATGGCGTCCCTCACTGAGCGTCCAGACTTCTGGTTTTGAGTGCTCGGGGCCCCTCCTAAGGGCGTTCCCATTACACCCCATTACCTCAGCCTCAACACAACTGTCATGGGTGACAGTGATTCTATACAGGATTGTCAGTGGTGTCCAAAAAATCTCCGCTCACACTCTGTACAGCTGTGATGTGAAGACAAGAAGGGTAAGGTTTAGGAAAATGAACTAACAGCTAATGACGCAAAGACAGAGAGGTAGACTCTGTAAGGAGGTTGGGAGAGGCTGTGTGGAGGGAACCCCCTTAGAAGGAAGGAGCCGGGCTGTCATGCAGAAGGGAGAAACAGTAGCTTCAAAAGGACCATGGGAGCTTGGAGAAATGTCAGACTGCATTTGCTCTTACAGTGCCTGGGGCTGTGGTAATGAGCCCTTCAGTGGTGTTTAGTGAAGAAGCAAGTGAGTGAGTGAATGAATGATTTTTAAAATTATATTTTATGGATTATGCTATTATAGTTGCCCCAATTTTTCCCCTTTTCCCCCCACCGACCCAGCACCCTTCACTCCCTCAGGCAACCCTCAAACCATTGTTCATGTCCATGAGTCATGCGTATAAGTTCTCTGGCTGCTCCGTGTCCTATGCTGTGCTTTACATCTCCACGGCTATTCTGTGACCACGGGTTTGTGCTCCTTAGTGTCCCTACCTCCTCACCCATTCTCCCCCACACCCCCCTCCCATCTGGCAACCATCAAAACATTCTCTGTATCCATGATTCTGTCTCTGTCCTTGTTTGCTTAGTTTGTTTTTTAGATTCAGTTGTTAACAGATAACGTATTTACTGCCATTTTATTGTTCATACGTTTGATCTTGTTCTTTTTCTTAAATAAGTCACTTTAATATTTCATCTAGAATGGTTTGGTAATGATGGACTTTTCTCGTTTTTGTCTGGGAAGCTCGTTCTCTGCCCTTTGATTCTAAATGATAGCTTTGCTGGATAGAGCAATTTTGGCTATAGGTCTCTGCTTTTCATGACTTTGAATATTTCTTGTCAATCCCTTCTTGCCTGCAAAATTTCTTTTGAGAAATCAGCTGACAGGTCCCATGGCAGCTCCCTTATAGGTAACTAACTGCTTTTCTCTTGCTACTTTTAAGATTCTCTCTTTGCCTGTAACCTTTGGCATTTTCATTATGATGTGTATTGGGGTGAACTTCTTTGTATCACCTTGTTTGGGACTGTCTGTGCTTCCTGGACTTAAATGTCTATTTCCTTCACCAAACTAGGAAAGTTTTCTTTCACTATTTTTTCAAATAGCATTCCAATTTTTTGTTCTTTCTCTTCTCTTTCTGGCACCCCTATGATGCAAATGTTGGACCTCTTGAATTGTCCCAGAGACTGCTTTCACTATCCTTTTTTGGACGGGGGGCGGGGGGGGGGAATTCTGTTTTCTTCTTGTTCTGATTGGTTGTTTTTCGCTTCCTTATATTCCAAATCATTGATTTGGAACATAAGGCATCATCCACTCTACTGTTGATTGCCTATAAATTGTTCTTTATGGCCATTAGTGTATCCTTCATTTCTGACTGGATCTTTTTTATGCTGTTGAGGTCCTAAGTTCCTTGAGCATCCTTATAACCAGTGTTCTGATAGATTGCTTATCTCTGTTTTGTTTAACTCTTTTTCCGGAGTTTTGATCTTTTCTATCATTCAAGTGATGTTTCTCTGCCTCCTCATTTTGGCAGCCTCCTTGTGTTTGTGCCTGTGTTTTATGTAGAGCTGCTTTGACTCTGTGTCTTGGTAGTGTGTCCTAACATATAGGTGTCCTGTAGGGTCCAGTGGCACAGCCTCCCCTGTCACCCAACCTGGGTACTCGAGGTGTGCCCTTCGTGTGGGCTGAGTACACCCTCCTCTTGAAGTTGAGCCTTGATTGGCCAGTCAGCTGCAAGGACTGGCTGTGACCCCTGACCACCAATCTCTGCCCTCTGTGGAGGATCAGCTATGCAGGGGGCAGGGTGGTGGTGCTCCGATGAGGTCTGTAGCTGACAACTAGGTGTGTAGGCTCTGGGGTTTCCTGGGTGGTGCAGGCCAAGGTCAGCCCCCACCTGTGTTTTGCCCAAGCCACCCTGCCTGAGCTATAAATTAATCTGAGACAGCTGCTACTTGTGCTGGGCTTGGAGATTCCCAGGCAAAGCCAAGCTGTGAATCTAGGCTGGCTGCTGCTAGTGCCAGGCCTGGGGCTCAGTGAGACCAGCTGTTGCTTATTTGATAGGATTTAGGAAGTTGTGAAGTATGAGCCAAGGCCAGCCATTCATATGGAAAAGTCACGGTTAACAGCTTGGGTGGGCCCATAAGTTGGGTAGGGGCATCAGGGGATCTGTTAGGCAGGATAAACAGTGTTAGCCAGGTTGATGGGGTCTCTCATATGGCACCCACATGACAGCTCTACGGCTCTGTAGGGGGAGGGCTAAGAAAAGGGACAGTGGCCTCTCTGCCTTTCTCTCTGGGAGAAAGCTGTCCCCTAGCTCCCACCTTGATGATCAACACTTCGGTTCCTCCCTGTATGCCACTGGTGCCTTTCAAGCTGCTACCCCGGTGCTGAAGCTCAGAGGGAGTGAGTCTACGTAAGTCCATGGGTGGGTTTTTTAAGGGGAACTGCTTGGGACTCCAGAAGACTTTTCCCCTGACTCAATCCCTGTTGGTTTTTGCAGCCAGAAGTTATGGGGACTCATCTTCCTGGCACTGGAATCCTGGTCTGGGAGGCCTGCTCTGGGGCTGGGACTCTTTGCTCCCAAGATATCCCTCCCTAATCTTTATCCACCACATGTGTATATGGGACCAGCCTGTTCTGCATCTGCACCCCTCCTGCCAGCTTGGATGCATGTGGCTTCTTTCATTCTGTAGTTGTCGGACTTCTGTTCAACTGGATTCCTAATGGTTCTGAATGATAGTTGTTCTATATTTTAGTTGTAATTTTGATGTGGTAGTGCAAGGAGGTGAGCCATGTTTACCTATGCTGCCATCTTGACTGGAAGGCCGAATAAATGATTTCTAACCCACCTCCCCCGAAGCTCGCTGTGATTTGCACCCTGAGATTAAACGCTGTGTCCTGTCAAGCTTTTCCTCCCCCCCAGCCTTCCCTTTCTGTTGGTTCTAGTTCATTTCAGTCTCGCTTTAGATGATGTTATAATCTTGCCAGAATATCATGAGACTCTTTATTTCTCACTGTAAAATCACTTAATAGACAAATTTTGCCACAAAAAATTGCATAAGCACGTGGTTTTAACTAACAGACTGATTGCTTTTCCTTTGGTCTAACAGATAAAGTCTGCACAGTCTTTAAAAAATGCCCTCTCGGTTTCCCGGCTGTAAAGCTGCTGCCCAGGGCTCAGGCTGACCCGAGGTGGCCTCTGATTCATTACATGGCCTTGGAGGAAGGATGTGGTCAAAACATTGATGAGTCCCCTTTATTCCAAAGGTTACTATAAAATTGAAAAAAACTAAGATAATATTCATCATTAGTGTAAGGGAAAGACTTTTCTTAGACAGATCTATAGATTTTTTAAATACTAGATTGGGATGGATTTCATCTTTTGCCAATTTTACTGTAGAACTCACACTTCTAAACTTCTAGGACAGGACCCATACTTTCATGGAATGTTCCAAAATCTTTTTAAGCAGGAGTGAAGCTATGTAAAAACAGGCAAGTGTGAAAATGCCCACGTGATTGTCAAAGATGCAATTCCAAATGTGTGATCCGTGGTGTGGTGACTTTTTAAATGGCACCGATGAAGCACCTCATTCATTCAAGGGTGTACAGAGGCTGCCCCAGTCCCTCTCAGCTCTTATGCACGAAGTTCACGTTGCAATCAAAGCCAGCCCTGCACACGCTGCCAGGCCACGTGGCTGCTCCTTGGCCTGTGGCAGCGCCCGCCTGGGCCCCGGAGCAAAGCAGAGGCCATCGAAGGTCCTCTGCAAAAATCGCCGGAAAGTGGAGCTCTCGGGACGCCCACAAGGGGAAGTGGTGGGAGTAGGACAGGCAGAACTGTGTGTGCAGGTAGGCAGGATGTCCCCGTCCGTTCCCACTCTTCCATGGGCGGTCAGTGACCTTTACGTGAGGGCAGACCACTTTGTACCCACTTCCAGGACCCTTGAGGTCCGGTTGTGCCTCAGAGCACAGCTGGCACTGTGCACACCAGGTCCCGCTCTGTGGGCCACCCCTCCCCGAAGTCTCTCCGGGTCCTTTGGTATCAACGGAGCGGAAGCACCCAGGTGGGATAGGAGGTCCAGCGGGGAAAAGCCGCCTGGGCTGTTAAGATACAGCAAAATGGAAGTCTGAATTCTTTATTTTCCTCAGCAGCTCAGAAATCATGTTTTGGGAGTGACTGTTCTTTCTGAGGCAACAGGGACAATTCGTAAGGGGCAGTCGTTCTTAGTAGGATGAGTTTGTGTGTCTTTTTCAAACAAATCAGCCAACGTGCGCTCGTAATGGAATTTTGAAGCTAAAAATAACCACAGCTAGAAAGCCACACAAAGCCCCGGCAGACCCTTTGCCGCCCCGCCAGCGAGCCCCTTTGTGTGGCGGGGCAGCCAGCTGCCCGCAGGGAAGGACGGGGCTGGGCAGCCTCTCCCTCACTCAGAGGGAGGACGGTGGCCCGCGCGAGGGGCAGGAAGTGGGCGCTGGCAGATGACTCAGGGCCTGCCCTGGCCCTCTGGTCTGGCTCTCTGGCAGAGAGAAGGTCGCAGAGCAGAAGGGACCGCGCAGCCCCTCAGCCCCTCGGCTCCACACAAAGCTTCCTCAGATGAGTGCCCAGACTAATTTTTATGACATGTCATTGCAGGAAGGGCACTGCAGCATTTCCCAGATGGGCTTCCCCAGAGAGCGACTGTTGATTGGCCGAGTCGGGATCTGGCTGGATTAGGGAAATTTAAGCTGACAGCTGGTCTTTTTGCAGGGGAGCATAAAGCCCTGGTTGTTGGAGGAAGGGACGGGGCCTGGTCCAACTGCCTGGCCAACTCGGAGGGCTGTTCTTCACTGTGGCTGACGCTCCCAAGCTGGGATGACTGTTTTAAAAACGAGGGCTGTGCGAATACAGTTACCCTTTCCACGGCCAAAGGATCTCGGGCCCCGTCTGAAGACCAGAGCAGATAAAGTCCCTAGCGCGTGTCCTTGGTGGACGTGCATGTGCGTCTGCTGAGCGTGAGCTCGAGAGTGGAATTGCTGGGTCACCCAGCATCAGTAGTTACTGCTAAACAGGTCCTTCGTGTCGGTCGTTGCACCAGATTAAATGTTACTTTGCGTGGAATTACGGTCAAAGGAGTTTGAAAGATACAGATTTGTGGTTTCTGTGGGAAAACGCTGTCTTCAGGGTACCAGCACCGAAATGTTTACGTGGACGTGGACGTCACCCCTGACCTTCGTTCCCTTCTGCTCTCAGCCTGTCCATAGCCCCGGGCTGGGCTGACGGGGTAACGCGGGGGAGAGACTGCGGCTTCGGAAACAGCCTCAGGACAGGACAGGGGCGTGTTCCCACCGGCTGTCATGTAGCTGCCTGCCCAGTGATGGGTCTGCTCTCTGCGACTGAAAGGGGCTCTCTTGACACCACTGTGCCCCCTCTGTCCTGCACTGGTCAACCCTTAACTACCCAGGACACTACAGAGACCCCCTGGTCCCCAGGCCACCACCCAGTCTCCTGTCTTCTGAAGCCCACCTGGTGCATCAGAGCATCCGCTCCTCCTGCAGCCTGTCCTTCCAGAAGTAGGACCTCCGGGGACAGAGAGCCACCTACAGTCCACTTGGAAGGTGGGCCAATGGCTGGGTTTTCCTGCCTCACAAAGGAAATGAAATACAAGAGGGACTGCGCCTGCAGCTCTAGAAGGGACTGTCTTCAGAAAGGGGTGCCTGGAGCTGAAGATCGCAGATGGCTGCTCGGTCTTCCGTGTGCTGGCGGCGGTGGCTCTGTCCACAAGCCTGCTGCTGCTACAGGGCCACCCGAGAGTCAGGCCTCCTGGACGCCCTGCTCCTGCTTCCATGGCAGAAACACCGAGGGCGTGGATCCTAACCTCAGTGCACACACCAGACAACTCCTGCAGGGGCAGCCTGTCCCCTGTTCCCTGTCCCCCAGCCTTGGCTCTTCTCAGGGAGCCAACAGAGAACTTGAGAGGAAGGAGATGCAGAGCCATACAGGGGGGTGACGAGCTTGCAGCCTGAGGGGACACATGGGAGTGGCTTCTGTCTGCCAGCGGCCCAGGCACCTGAGAGCCTGCCTTGGTCTGACACCCACGGGGGCTCTAGCGGGGTAGGGTCTGACTCCTTCCTCACCCCTCCCCTCGCATGGCCGCTCACACATAGGGGGCGCCCCCAGTCCTTCAGTAAAACGCGAACCCAGGGTCGGCTCGGGGCTGTGAGACTGAAACGCGGTTAGTGCGGACTGAAACACGCTGTGAGTGTGAAGTACACAGTGGATTACAAAGAATTAGTTAACAAATGTAAAATATCTCTTTTTATAGTGTTTCTGTTGATAATATTTCAAAACATTCAACTAAAGGAAATTATTAATTTCAACTATTTTGGCTCACTTTTAAAAATATGGCTACAGGATATTTAAAATTACTTATGCGCCTCCCATTGTATTCCTTTCAAAAAGCACCCCCACCTGGTCCGGGCTCCAGCTCACTGCCTGTCCTTGGAATGTAGCTAAACTTTGAGTCTCAGTTCCTCTCTCTGTAAACTGGAGGTAGTCACGTATCTCCCTGACACTGTAGTTAGGAATGAAGGTATATATTTGTAAAGTGTTGAAGACAGTGTGTTTGTGAAATAACTCTTCCCTAAGAGATAGGTGTTCCTGTCCCTAACACCGTCCCCAGTCCTCGGCGGGCAGTGAGCGTGACCACTTCAGCAGTGGGCCCTCTGCCCTCATCTCCGGGACCCAGTGCAGCCAGCACTGGTCAGCACGGTGTGGCCAGTCATCCACACCCCAGAGACGTGACAGGACACACGATCACATACCTGGAACGCCTGCCTTTTGCTCTCGATGATGAGCCGAGCCCAGCCCACACTCTTGATGAGACCGGATTGAGTCTTATGCACCCCAACCAAGGGAATGCTGGGAAGAATTTTCTCTGTGCCCCCAATTCTAGTTCAAATGTTTGCTACCAACATGTCTTTAATTTATCAGAACACCCAGGTCTTTAAAAAAAAAAAATCAGGATTGAATTTGGAAATAGATATACACTTTAAGGAAGAAATTGGAATCCATCTAGAACCTAAGAATATTTCATCTAAATCTTGTGCTTACATATAGTAGTCTGTCACGGGGTTTTTTTGCCCCGAGTCGTATGTGAGACCCTTGCTGTGGGCTACAATGGTACCTCTTGTTCTCCACTCATTGAAAAACAAGTTCTGATCTTTTCCTTTTAAAGTATTCTGTTTCCAAATGCTTGCCTTGGTTTAAAAAGAGAGAGAGAGAGAGAACAAAAAAAAAAAAAAGCTATCCTTGTGCCATGAATCGGAGGCTGCCTTTTCCCAGTTAGTGGCACAGTATTTACTTTCTCGATGTGTAAGTGAGCAGTTAGTCCCTCGGGGAGACGGGATTGAAGAGCAAGTGAATTCCATGGACGAGAGCCGCAGAATTTTCCGAAATGGTTATAAACTCACACTCTTGGCTAATAATAGTAATAGTAAGGGTTTTGTTGAGGGATAAGAATCCTGAATCGAATTACACATCTCGGGGAAGAGAAATACATTTCCATAATTCACTTTGAATTTCAGAGCTTTGATTTCTGTGTTCTGCTGTTTCGGTTTTGGAAAAAAAAAAAATCTAAATTACAAGAATGACTCTGCAGAGAAGGTAGAGTTCTTCCCTGATGAGATTCCTGTGGCCAGAGTGTGATTCGTCCTCCCGCTCCGGGCGGCACAGGCTGCCCCGTGATCCTGCTGAAATGTCTCCGGAGACTCACTGGCAAGAGCCGGCCGCGAGCAGGGCCGGACTCCTGGTGCCTCCCGGGGCCCCTGCGCGCTCCACTCCGGAGCAGGAGCCCCGCTTCTCCGCGGGGCCCGGGGCCATCACATGCTCATCAAAGGTCCAGTTACTTCAGATCTGGGCCCAAAGACCAAGCCAAACAAGGAGCGTTAAATCGGACATTATTCTTGAAACTTTAAAAATTAGACTAAGCCAACTCAGAAAACAGTGCCATTCACATAGAATTCTGAGGAAGATGGATGAAGGCAGCCCCACGAGACACGAAGGCAGTCAGTGCTGTGATTAGCTGGGGGCAGGTCCCCGCGCCGCTGCAGCTGAAGCACTGTGCTTAGTCCCTCATCTTCCCTGGGGCTTCGATGTCACATAAACTTTACTTCATCACTGCGCACGCAGGCATTTTGTCTCTGTAAGAAATAATGAGTTAGTACATATGAGTCCTGGGTCCTAGAATGTTAAAATTGTATGTGACGTATATTAAACCTCCAATGGAAACTGCGGAAGCAATATTCTTGCCGCAACAGCTTTTGAAAATCAGAATGTCATTATTTCAGTAAAGCATTAAGTACCTTGTGGCACTTCCCTTGACAGAATAGAGAATTGTGCTATTCTTGAATTGCGTAGCTGATGGAACAAGCTAACCACCCTCAGGGGCTGACATAGTTAGGGGGTAGTTCCTAGGGTGCAGTGCCCCCTTCCCCACTTTTTCACCTCTGTCCTCTACAGTCAGAAGGCAGCCAGTCACTTCGAGCTGGCGCAGAGCTGGGAGGAGGGCCAGTAACTGAGGCAGACAACCAGACCGAGGTTCGCTCCTCCGAGGTGGGAGAGGAGACAACACTGTACTGAATAAACACTCCTGCAGAGGCATTGGACAGGCACCTGCACAGGTGCCTGTCCAGGACGACCTGCCCGGCACCGCTGATGGGAGGGGCCGCGGGCTTTTGCATTTGGGGTGAGGACAAGCGCACTGTTCGTAGAAGACAGCGAGCTGAACTCATTCACGTAAGAGCCAAGCTCTCGTCGGGCAGCCAGAACCCCCGCACTTTGTCCTTGTTATATCACATCTGGGCGGTGGATTTCCTTTCTGGGCACCCAGTGCTATGGGACACAAACTGAGGGATGATTGAAAGAAAGGGACCAGAGTGACATCCTATAAGGAGCAGAAAGAAGCAGGAAGGAGAGGCCTTTGGGGTTGGCAAGAAAGTCGTCTTCCTGTAGTCAAGACAGTGTTTGGACTGATCCGGACAGAAGGTGCTTTATAGAGGCAGAGGACCCACAGCGACACAGCAGGTTCTGAACACACAGCCTGTGTAGCTTCCTCACCAGGGGACGAGTGTCCCGGGTCTGTCCCCGGGGTCACAGCTTCCGAGAGGCACCCCTCGGCCCTCACGGCTTGCCGGCTCTCCCCGGGCCGCTGCCTTCACCACAGAGCCTTTGTCATGTCGAGCACGGGCACACCTGTGCACGTCACAGCAAGTCTGATTTCTGAAAAAAATCGGTTTTAAAAATTAAATGTGCATTTGAAATTAGTTGACTGAGAAAAACTTGTTTACGAGTTAAGGTGGTATGTTGCCGATTGACATTGAGTTACCTGCTGCTAAGCTCGTGCTTGCGGGGTTGTGAGGCGTACGTGTGTTCGTGATTGCTGTGTACACGACACTAAGTATAGTGGGTCACGGGCCCAGGTGCAGCACCCCTGGTGACAGGATCAAGACCCCCACGTGCCTTGGTGTCTGTTATGTAGCAAGCTCTCCGTAGACATTTGGTGGATCCCTTAAAATACACTGATTTATCAAATAGAAAACAAAAATTCCTAGTTTATTTCTCTGCCGAAAGCTTGTGAGGGGAGGGCAGCAGCTGCCCTTGAGTTTTTGGGGTTCCCACTTGCCAAGAAAAGACACATCCTCATTTGGTTGTTAACTGCAGGCGTGACTGCCTGGGTTCAGGGGTGTCAGCTGTTACTAGCAGGAGCTGCGACCCCAGCAGCAGGCCCCCATTTCGCCCAGGACCAAATCACTGCTCATCTAAAAGGGGGTGCTAAGTCTGCTGGAGGGGCGGCTGGTAGCGGCCTGTCAGAGAGGGTGTCTTTTTGCAGGTCTTTTGGAAAAAAAGAAAAAAAAAAAAAGGTAACAGATTGAGCAGTGGAAGTGAATATAAGTGAATATATTTCACAAAATATAAGTGAAAGACTTGCCCACCAAGTTAAAAAGCAAAAAAGAACTGAACGAAAATAAAAATAGCTCCAACCCAGAGATCAAGAGGACTGTTTTGTCCAAGGAAAGAACAGAAGTGGTCTGCGTGCGCTCCGTCAGGCCACTGGCTTCAAGTGCCTCTTTGTGCGGAGGGCCCAGGCTCTGAGGGGCGTCACTGCTGAGAAGCCGGAGCCGACAGCAGCCGGCTCCAGCCGGGCAGAGCCGCCCGCCTTGGGGAACGGCCTCCTGGGGGTGCTGGGTTCATTACTCAGCTCTCCAAATTAGCCGTCGGCCAACAAATGCGGTCTGCAGAGTCAGAGGCATATCTGTAGCTGAGATTATGGAAAGGGAGTGGGTTCCTTTCCATTTAAAAAAGAAGTGGTTATTTCTATTGTAGGAACCACAAGAAGGAAAAGGGAAAAAGAATAAACCTGCCAGGGACGCAGCAGGCGGCTAATGGCTGGCAGCTGGACAGCCGAGGGGAAACAAAACCTGCCCCTGTCGATGCCCACGGGGCACTTTTCTCTAAGTTCCCAACAGGTTGCCTGAATCCCACCGGCTGAGAAGAGTGGGAGAAGCAAGACCCCAAGTCTTGCTGCCGTAGCTTATTTTCACAGGGCGCCACGTTCTCACGCGACCGCAGGTGCTAGAGGAAGCCACCTCCCGCTGCCGAAAATAACGGAGCTGCTCGGGCATGAGCTCTGCCGCCCTGGGTCCACAGACTCGTTTCCTAAGCCTGCTTCCTCTCGGAGGAAGTAAACGCCCTTTAAAGTAATTCGATTTTGTTGAGGGCCCCCCCGCACCCCCAATCCAAACTGCCGTTTTGTTTTTTTTTTAACTGCCTTCCTCCCCATCAGTCACCAGTCATGGTTGTGGGAGGCTCCCAGAGCTTTCTAAGAGAAGTATTTCTCAGAGTTAGGTCCCAGTTATAAGAAAATTTAAACCGTTTTAATTTGGTGTTTCCATTATGACCACTTTTCAGTCGGCTGGAAGGACGAAACCCCTCCCTGGTGCGGTCATTTGCACGGCAGCGCCAAGGAAGGAGGCTTCGGCTGCGTCAGTCAGCGCTTCTCAAACCAGGGTCTGCGGGTGCGTGCTCAGGGCGGGAGAGAGTCTTACTCTTTTCGAAAGACTCTTATGATTTAAATTCGAGAGAGTGAGCTGCGCGGATATCAGTGTTGCTTTTGTAACAGTGGGAATTGTCACCCGCCCCACCATTCTTTTGACATTGTTTCTGCGAGTGGGGACTCTGACCAGTTGGTGGCTTGTAGATGAGCAGTGTGTCTGTGTAAGAATCCTAGGAGCCAGCCTCAGAAGATACGGACCCCGACTTTCAGGCACCCCGGTTCTCAGAGATCTGCAAACCGTCATCTGTCTAGCCGGGATGACGTGAAGCCGGGACCAAGTGCAGCCGGGACGACTAAGCCAGGATGACGCACACAGGACTGCCACTCGCCTTAGCAGGAGGACTGTGCTCGTCTGCACAGGGGGAGCTTTTCAGTCCCCTCCCTTGATCTCTGTGTTCAGTTCCCCTCCCCCTCCTTACAAAACCTCTGCCTCCACTGAGGGGGGAGATGGGCTTTGAGACATCAGTCCCTTGTCCTCCAGGAGATGGGCTTTGAGACCTGAGTCCCCATCTTCCAGGTGGCCGGCATCTGAATAAACCACCTTGCTTTACATCAGCACCTGCCTCTCGAGTGTTGGCTTTGGTAGCGGCGGGCAGCCAGACCTGCGTTTCGGTTACAGTTTCACACCCAGGTGATGCTCAGTCTCACCAGCACACACCTGCTATTCCTGAAGCAGGTGAACCAGGTTATTTGCAAGGGCCTCAGGTATGATGTAAGAACTCTTCTTAAAATCAGACCGATAAGTGCCTGCTCAGTCTTGGGTTCAATAAACTATAGATAAAGTGCTACAATGATGCCTGGCATAGAGTATTAATCTTCCAAAAATGCTTATCTTTAATTTTTTATTGTATTTTTTCCATTACCATTTATCCCTCCATACCCTCGTCCATCTCCACCCCCATCTCCACCCCCTGCTGCCACAATCGCCACACTGTTGTCTGGAATATTAACCTTAATACCACATTTCTGCCTCCAAAGCACACCTGGTGCTCTGTGCTCTGCACTTACGGGGCTCAGAGAACCCGGGTGGTGCACGGGGTGGGGTGTGTAAGGCTGACCAGACACTGAGGACAGCAGTGACCTCTTGTCAGTTTCTCCAAGACAGTTAGGGCCAGTGACCAATGAACTCACTCACTCACAGCTGTTTTTTTCTTTAAAATAAAATTTTAAAAAACTGGCAAAATACACATAAAATTTCCCATTTAACTTTTTCTTTTCTAGGCGGGAAGGGCGACCTCAAGCCTGCCCAAAGCACACTGGCCCCAGGCCTTTCCACATCCACACCTCCGTGCCCCCACCTCTGCCATATCTAAAGGCGGACCCCCAGGCACACCCTTGGGGGAGGGACCATGTAAACCGCACCATTTCTGAGTGTGCGGTGTAGTGGCTTTAAAGTACGTTCGCATTTTGTGCCGCCATCACCACCATCCACCTACCGAACTCTTTCGTCTCCCCAAACTAGAACTCCATCCCCACAGCACCCCAGGCCCGCCCCCAGGCTCTCTGCCGCCACGACTCTGACTCCTCCTTGCAAGTCTTTGTTGACCGATGCCCTGATTTCGAAACCCAGGTGAACCAGGAGAACTGATGGCCCTTTCCCGTGGCCTTCTGTGCACATGGGACCTGCCCAGACCTCAGCTCCTGGGCGGAGTTCATTGACACATCTGAAACGTGTCACCGCTGTTACCTCCTGCGTTCTCACCGTGACCCGACCGGAAGGACTCACCTGTTTGCAAGGCCACGCTGCCTCTAAGGGGCCTGCCCAGGAAGTACTACTCCATTCGCCGAGACTGATTGGCCAGAACTGAGTGGAGTGGCTTGTCCTTCAGCTGGGGCAGCTGTTTACAATGGTTCTGCCCTGGGAGCCCCGGAGGGTGGGTGGGTCGGAGACCCAGCTGCCTTTTCTTGCTGGGTTTCACGGGATTCCTCTGGGCCCCTGTAAAGCTGAGGATGGGTCAGGGTGGCACTGCCATGGTCTTCGTTTTGGAACTGGGTTGTTGGATGGAGTGATCTTTGCTGATGGACAGGCTGAGAGCACGTGCCCGTTGTCTTTGCTGGCTCTTTGGCATCAGCAGAGGGGCAGCAGGGGTGGTAGAATTTCACTCATACTTACTCTTTCATTCCCGAAGTTCCCCCTGTTCTGTGCTGAACCCTGACTTGATGAGACAGGAGGTCATAAATCCCCAACACAGGCAAGGCACTCGAGACGCAAACCAAGAGGGGAAAAGCTCGTACCATAGTCAGTGAAAAGCAAAGGCACGTGATTTGCTGATTCTTAATGGGCTTTCAGTGCAATTTACTACACCTGCCTGAATGAGCGCCCTCCAAAGACCGCCTGCTTAACCTCCCGTCCCACTTCTCTTCATTCGTTCTTTTTGTGTGTTATGTTTGTAAAGCTAATGTTTTTTTTTTTTTAATTTGTTGGGGTTATATGTGCTAGTTAAATAAGTTTCAAGTGTGCAATTCTATAATACATCATCTGCATATTGTCTTCATGTATTCTGATGGACAAGGAAAGTGATACTCAAACTTAGTGGGGAGATGGGGATGGTAAATTGCTTTAGAGAGAAACCGAACAGAGAAGGGAGACGAAACAGAGCTGTGGGTGTGTCCTGTTTCCCCATGCATTTGATAAATAATGCGCCACCTCAGAGGGGAATAAGGGTACTTTTAAATAAACAAAATGAGCCAAACGAGCCCTGTGCACCAAGAAATAAAATTTTTTTAGTTATATAAAGCTTTGCGTCCATGTGAGACATTTAACTTAATCCTAACTTCGCTTTAGAAGCAATAGACTAGCACCTGCAGACCTTGTTTCTAGGCTAAGCTTAGCCACTAACTTGCTTTATTATCTTAGTCAAGTCAAAGAGCCTCTTTGAGCTGCTTCTGTATGTGCAGAAAAGTGTAACTGTCCTCTCTTTGCCTTGAATTAACGTGATGCTACTTCACATACAAGAAGTTCTAACAGTAAGTATATTTCTATTTATTCCTTCCCATTGTTATTGTGTCATAGATTTTACTTCAACGTACAGGCGGGGCAAAAGTAGGTTTACAGTTGTAGATATGAGAAACACAGAGTTTATTCTTGTATTATTCATTATTGCATTATTTTTCATATGAACAACTGTAAACTTACTTTTGCCCCACCCTATATTTTATAAACCCTTCAATACATCTTTCTAAGTTTTGCTTTCAAAAATAGTAAATTTTCTTTCAAATAGTTAAGAGAGAAACCCAACATTGTTTACATTTACTCACATAATCATCATATCCGGCACTTTTCATTCCTTCTGTAGATCTGAATTTTCATTTGGTATCATTTGCCTTCAGCCTGAAGACTCTTCTTTTAGTATTTTTTTCTAGTGCGGGCATGCCGTGACAAATTATCTCAAATTTCATTTATCCAAAAATGTCTTCAATCTCACCCGCATGTTTGAATGATGGATTCGCTGGATATGAAAAAACTGGGCTGACAGGTTTCCTTTTCCTTTTCAGCACTTTAAAGATACTTTTTCATTGTTTTCTGAGTTGCATTGTTTGTAGTGAGAAGTTAGCGGTCATTTACATTGATTTCACTCTGTATTTGATGTGTCCTTTTCTTTCTGAATGCTTTCTGAATTTTCTCTTTATCTTTGGTTTTCAGAAATTTTACTATAATATACATAGGGGTACTTTTCTTTCCATAATCCTGTTAGAGTTTCTTGGATTCCATTCTCAGATCCGTGAATTGGTAATTTTCAAAATTTTCACCATTATTATTTCTCCTTTTTCTTCTTCTTCTTTTTTTTTTTAATTTTTTTGGCTTAATTCTTTGTGTCCACTCTTGCTGAGACTCCAATTGCTTACATATTAGATTTTGTGCTATTGTCCCAGAAGTTATTGACATTCTTCTTTTTTCTAGTTTTCTGCTTTCATTTTTACTTTTAATAATTTCTGTTAACCAGCTTTCAACTTTACTGATGTTTTCTTGGGCAGTTTCCCATTTAGTGTTAATTTTATTCAGTGATTTTTAACTTTCAAAGATTGCAGTGTTTTGGGTCTAGAATTCCATTTGGTTCTTTTTCAAAGTCTTAATTTTTATCCATCTCTTTATGTAACATAATCGCTTTTTTCAGTAAATGATTTAATATATTTATAATAATTGTCTTAAAGTCCTTGTGTGATTATTCTAACAAGTGAGTCACCTGCAAATCTCTTTCTAATGACTGCTTTTTTTCTTAAGTGTAGGTTATACTTTTTTTACTCTCTTGCATGTAATGTAATTTTAAAAATTGATTGGTGGGCATTGTACGTGAACACCAAGGTGTAACTGCTTCGTTTCCCAGAGCGGGTGCCTCTCCCCTCTCGGGCGTTCCGGAGGAGGAGCCGATAACTCAGACTCTCCTTGTGCTCAGTTGCGCTTGGGCTGGACCGCAGCTGCACCCTGTCGGGTTCCCCTGGGCGTAGCCCAGGCTCCCTAATCTCAAGCTGAAGATATTTGACTTTGTCAGTAGTTGAGTTGGGTGAGGAGTGGCTGAAGGTTCAGGCATGTTTAGTGTGCCTTTGGATTAAACTGGCAGGGCTCTAGACTTTGCAGACTTGTATGGCTTCTCTCTGCTCCCCCACTCCCCCACCCCCCAACAACCTCTCCTCCCAAGCCGCGGGCGAGCTGTTGGGGGTTGGTACCAGGAGAAGAGTCATGGGTCCAAGTGCTCTGCCCCTGCCTTTGGGCCCTCCCAGACACCAGTCCTTCTAGCCAGACCGTATTATCTTACAAAGCTTGGCCGAGTTCCCTCCATCCCTGAAAAGCATCTCCATCTGTACCCGGTTTCTGTCTGTGCCCAGGCCAGGTGCCCGCCCCGCGTGGGGCCGCCGTCCCAGCTCTGCTCACGATGAAAAGCTGATTTCTCTTGGAGTTAAGTTTGTGAAGCCTTCACTGTATCCGCCCTCCTTCCTCGGCCCTGCAGTGAAGTGCGATTTTTACTTTGGGGTTTTTATTGTCATTAAAGGGGTGATCGTCGCTAGCGTCTCTCTGCATCCTGCCTGGAAGCAGAAGCCTCCGAAGAAGCAGACTGTCCCTGAAACAGATGGCTCTGCACAGGAGCACCAGCGGGTAGCCCGGGTGACTGAGAGACGCTCATTTGGGATGCCCTGTGGCCCCTGGTGGGGTCTGTTCTCTCTGTGCACAGAGTGGAGGGTCACTACCAGCTTGCTTCTGTCTGGTTGGCGTCTCTGGCCAAAGCCATTCCTGTATCTTGCTGTATTTTACCTTCACCTAGCATTCTCGATTGTTAAAGCAAGACAGTTGGTAGTAAGTATGTAGGTTTACCTGACTGTTACACCCATGGGAAATCTGCAGGGCTGTTTTTGCTCTATCAGAAACAGAGGGTCAACCCTCGCCAGGCGGCTCGGTTGGTTGGAGCATCATCCTGTACACGAAAAGGTTGTGGGTTCGATTCCTGGTCAGGGCACATGCCTAACATACCTAGGTTGTATGTTCTGTCCCCGGTCCAGGTGCATGTGGCAGACAACCAATCAATGTTTCTCTTTCTCTCTCTCCCTGTCTGAAATCAATAAACATATTCTTGGGTGAGGATAGAAGGAAAGGAGGGAGGGAGGGACGGAGGGAGGAAGGAAGGAAGGAAGGAAAAAGAAAAAGAAAGGGAGAAAGAAGAAAGAAAGAAAGAAAAACATGTTTATTGGTGGAAAAACAAATGGTGTACCTGCTTCTCAAAGTATTCTTAGGGCACCTCCCACAATGTTTCTAGGCCTGTCTCCTGCTTCCCAATATAGGGCTTTGCTCAGAATGACCTCTAAATGCCCTCAAGTCCTAAATGTCAGCTGTAGGTAGCTCAAGGTTCTGTTAAACTGCAGATGCTCGACCCCTCGGAGTCTTCTCACTCAGTTTCCTGGTTTAGAATTCATTAGACAAATGTGTTTACCATTTATGGAAATAAATCCCAATCATGCTGGCAATTTATTTTTGCAAATGTCAAAAATCACAGACTTGAGAATGGAGAATAAATTTGAAGCCTGTTCGGTTGGTGAAAAAACTAGCGCTCAGGTAGTTGTGCGCCCAGAGCCATCCACCAGTCCCAGTGTACTTTCATGGAAACAGACTTCGGCAGAATCCAGAGTCACCTGGACCTTTGGTTCACGTCCAGCAAAAGGGCCCTTTGTCCCTGTGGCCTTCAGGCCACTGCGGCCAACAAGAGCAGGAAACCTTATGCTTGGTAAATCTCACTTGCAGATGGTGCCTCGGGGGCGCCTGAAAACTGATTTTGTGTTCCTGTAGCGCCCTGGATGGCCAGGGACCACCCGGTTAGGGCGAAACCTAGAGAGGGGTGAGGTGTTTTAAAAATTGTGTCATGAAACAATTCTGTTCTCTTCGTTTATAAATTAGATTCTCTGCTCTTCTTATCTATCTTACTCTTCCTGGCTTCCAGGAGACAAAATACTCATAATTGTCCTTTAGACTGGATTGATCTGGGGGGAACCTCCCAACGCGGATGATCTTTTAAACCGAGGTTTGCCGCATGTTTCTCAGCCTCCATCAGAGTCATTGCAATTGCCTCTGTAAATCGGTCCCATCGTTATTCACAATATCTTTGTGACAGAAGTGCACTAACATACCAGACTGATTTGGGGGAAAAGAATTTTATTCCTGGTACAGAACTTGCAACGATATAGCCTGAACCACTCCTTTACCACAAACATGTAGAGTTGCTCGTAGCTGCTGCCTGGGAACGCATGCTTCCCCCAACAGAGAAAGATGACAAGCAGCCACTGTCCGTCATCAAGATGGAAAGTGCACTTTCTCCAGCCTCCGTGGATTGCTCACCTGGAGCTGTTTTCAAGAGGCCGCCTCGGGGGCAGTTTGAGGCCACAAAAGAGAAATTGCTTGGTCCACATGACCACCACGCCTTTGACCCCGGATACCTCGTGGCCCCACCAAATGGGCTTTCTTAGGGAAAAGCACAGCTTTTTTATACACTGCTGTTAACCGTGATAAAGAGTAAATGGTGGCACTACCTGCCGTGTCACCAGATTTCGGCAAAGCTCTCGCGGTGAACTTTCTGATTCAGCAGTCTCCAACTCCATCTTTTTCCAATTAAACAAATGTTTCAACCATGACTTGGAAAGGAGAAAGAGAGGGGAATGAGCCCCTGCATATTTCTCATATCTGGACAAACCCGAAGTAACTCTTCAGGTTGTGATATACCGACTCATTGGCGGGCCTGATTTCTGTGTGAGTAGGTTACACTTTGAAACCCGGGCCCTCAGAGCTGGAGATGAGAGAGAAGAAAGCGTCTGTCTCAAGGGCAGATGGCAAGGCCCCTGTGCTTGTCCTGCATGGAGGTCTGGTTCCTGGCCCTCCCCTCGGGGGCGACGTGGTCCAGTGGCTTGGGCTTCCACTCTTCAGGGTTTTTGTGCTGAGAGTCCGCTCCCCGTGCCCGCCTCCACTCTGGCTCCGACTCCTGCATTGACAGCACCACAGGAGGAATGAAAATATGAGTTAATTCTCAAAGCCCGGTTGCCCACCTAGGCCTTGCACACACTGGGCCGGGGACACAGTCTGTGGATGTCACCAGCAACACAGGCTTGTGTTGCCTGGAATGGTCACTTGCAAAGACCGAGTTGGCCTCACGTTAGCCAAAAGGTGCTTGGTGTTTCTGTGTGACTGATGTTATTCTCTCATTTGTGTAAAATGTATATACATGAAATCCACCATTTCAGCCACCTGAGAGTGGCCTTTTTAAAACAGTTGTTCAGTGGTCTCCGCACGCTTGGCACGGTGGCTCCATCACTAGCGTCTCGTTCCAGAGCATTTGCCTAACCCCAGGAGGAGTGCCGAGCCCCTTAGACAGTCACTCCTGTTCCCCGCCATCCCGCCCTGGGGACCACCAGGCTGCTCTCTGCCTCTACGGGCTTGCGTTTGCAGACAGTTCGTGTAAGTGGAATCGTACACTGTGTGGTCCTTGGGTCAGGCTGCCTTCACTTACCATCGCGGCTTCGAGGTGCGCCCGTGCCGCAGCGCTTGCTGGCACACCACCCCTCCCGTGGCTCTGCATGGTGCTCCGTCACACGGACATGCCGTGTTCTGTTCCTCCGTTACTCCGCTGATGGGCATTTGGGCTGTGGCGGCTTTTGGCTGCCGTGAACATTCGTGTGTAAGTTTTACGTGAACATCATTTTCAGTTCTTTTGTGTGTATACTCAGGAATGGAATTGCTGTGCTCTGGGGTTTTTACGTTTAACTTTCGGAGGCACGCCCGCCCCTCCTCCCTGGCAGCCGCACTGTCTCACACCCCCACCAGCAGCGCTGTGGGTTCCGACGTCTCCACACTGCCCCGGCACCTGGACAGTCCCATGTCGGAGTGGTAGCCGTCCTAGTGGGTGTGAGGTGGTGTCTTCCTGTGCTCTTCGACCTGCATTTCCCTAATGGTTAGCAATGTTAAGTGTTTTTTAAGGGCTCATTGGCCATTTGTGTATCTTTTTTGGAGCAATGTCTATTCAAGTCCTTGAGTTTTGGTTCTTGTTGAGTTGTAAGAGTTGTAACGTATTCTGCGTACTGGACCCTTATCAGATACATGACTTGCAAATATTTTCTCTGTTTTCTGGGTTGCCTTTCACCTCCTGGAGTGCACCCTCTGACACGTCCACGCGGCTCTCACCAAGCTCGTCCCATGTCTTCACCGAGACTCCAGCTTCTTCGCTTCTCCTACAGTGTCCTCTGCACAGGCAAGGAAAATGGCTCCCCGATGGGTTCCTTCACACCAGGGCCAACGACTGGTGGGGCCTGTTGACTCGCACCCCGGCCAAAGCCGTCAGCATCTCAGTGGGCAAAAAGGGAGCGCGGCAGTTGTGGCGTTTCAGGGGTCGCTGACCACTGCGGGCCAGAGCGCAGGAGACCTCTCTCTTGCTCCTGAAAGTGCACCAAGTGTACACCTCCAATCTCACTTATGATAAAGGTGCTGGTCCCGGGTCTGGTACTTTACAAAGGCCAATGGTGCCCCTGGGGTCATGTCCTGCTAAGCCTCTGGGACCACGGTCTGATTCAGATGTTTTTGGAAAATGGACCCTTTCCTTACTACTCATCTCTGGGGTTCGGAACCTCTCCCCTGAGTTTTCCCTGGCACGTCAGCCCCACATGTCTCCAGGGGCCAATGGCTTCTGCTGAACATGAGTCCTCTGGTCACGACCCAGGCTCGGCTGCCTGGGACAGAGACAGACACGCGTTTTCAGTCTCCTGCGCCGGCACGGGCACCACCTGGGCTTCCCCACCAGGAAGTAAGCGTCTGCGCTCCCGTGCCACGGATGCTGCCGACAGCTCTGACGGTGACGCTCGGAGCCAAAACCTGGATCACCCGAGGCGGCGGCCAAGGCTGGCAGGTACGCAGGGCCGGCCCAGCAGGGGCCGGTCTGCAGTCTGCCGTGAACAGAGCTCTTTTCAGTTGCTCTGGCACAGCCACCTGCCGTCTGTGCCCCACTTCCTGCCAGGAAGCTCTGCGACTGTCAGCCGCCAAAGCCAAGTGATCAGAAAACGGTGGCCTTCGTGCCAGGAGCTCAGTCTCTGTGGGTTTTGCCTGCAGCCCGGAGAACCAAGCATCTCCAGCGGGAACCACAGAGACTGGTTTCCTTATCCAGAGAAGCAGGGAGAGGCTCTGCCTGCGAAGGGGCGAGAAGAGCCTTGGGTGACTCTTTCCATCCCAGACCCACGCACACAGGTTTTGGCCAGCGAGTGTCTCACAGAAACCAAGCCTGCGCTCCTCGCCCGTTTAGTTGCGAGAGAGGAGACAGAGCGTAACAACACGAAGCTTCAAGTTAGAGAAATAGACAAGCTTAGCAGCGGTTAAGTGAAAAATTGAAGTTCTTTAAAATAACGTTAAAATATGAAACACATAAATCTGACAGAAGATGTGCAAGACCTGTGCAGTGAAAACCACAGAACATCTGAGAGAAGTTAGAGGAGATCACACAGCGGACAGGTGGGGCCGGGCCTCCAGTGGTTCACCGCTGGTGAGAGGCCACTTGCCCCTGAGTGAGACCTGGATCCACCAAAATCCTAATCAGAACCTCAGCAGATTTTTTGTGGAAATTAACAAGCCAATTCTGAAATTCGTGTGAAAATACTGAGGACCTGGACTACGCAAAGTGACTTGGAAGGATCTGAGCAGGCGCACTGCTGCCGCCCGGTTCCCAGACGCACGGAGCTCTGGTAGAAAGGTGTCGGGCGGTGGTGCACAGGTAGACCCACAGCGGAGAACAGGAAGTCCAGAAATGGGCCACGCACATGTGGGCCACCAACTGTCAGCAAAGGCGCAAAGATAATTTGGTGGAGAAGGTAGTATTTTCAACAGAAAGTGCTGGAATAATTGGATATTCACAGGCAAAAACATGAACTTTGATACACGTTTTGCACACTATGCAAAAGTTAACTCAAATAAATCATAGACTTAAAGATAAAACCTACAAATACAAAACTTCTAGGGGGAAAAAAACACAGGAAAAATCTTTGTGACCTGGGTTAAGCAAATTTTTCTTGGGTATGACACCAGAGATGTGATCAATTAAAAAATTAATAACAAACTTCATAAAAATGAAAATGTGCTCTTTAAAGACATGGTTAAGAAAATGAATAGACAAGCCACAGACAGGGAGAAAAATAACTGAAATTATGTCAGATAGCATATATCTAAAAAAGCGTTCGTATAAAAGTACATACAGAACTCTAGAACTCAGTGATTAGAAAACAACACAGTTTTAAAAGTGCACAGAAGATTTGAAGAGACGGTTAAATCCGAAACACTTAAAAAGAAGGCCATTATTGTAGTCGGTGTAGAGAAAACCGAAGTGCAGCCCTCCAGCGCCACTACCTGGAGCGGCTGCAGCCAACGCAGGGGCAACGTGCAGCCATGACTTTGGGAGACTTGGCACCCGAGCCACTGTCTCACCCGAAGGTCCCCAGCCTTCCCAAAGAGGATACAAAGATGGCAATGAGCACGCGAGAAATACTCAGCCCCCTCAGTCATCGGGAAAGCATGCACTGAAATGGCAGTGAGGTGCTCCCGCACAGCTGCGAGGACGGCTGATGCTGGTACGACTGGCCGCGGCAGATGTCGACGAGGGCGTGCAAGAACGGAAGCTTTCGTACGCTGCTAGCTGGAGTATAACGGGGAGTAATGGTCTTAGTAAGTAGTTCGGCAGTTTCTTAAAAAGCTGAGCAAATACCGAGAGATACTTGCACACCCGTATCGATAGCAACATCGTTCCTGACAGCCAAAAGGAGGAAGCCACCAAGGTGTCCATGAGCAGGTGGACGGACCGGCAAGATGTGCAGCATGCACATGACGGGGCGCTCTCCTTCCCCGGGGGGAGACTCTGACGCGTGCGCAGCATGAGCGAGACTTACGGACCTTGCACGGAGGGAACTAAGCAGGCCACAAAACGACAAATGCTGTCTGATTTCCTGTGCATGGGTTATTAAAGTAGTCAAATGTATAGAAATAAATTAGAATGCTGGTTGCCCTGGGTTGCTTAATAAATACAGAGTTTCAGATTCACAAGATGAAAAAGTTCTGGAGATGTGTTTTACAACAATGTGAATATGCTGAGCACTCCTGAACTGGACACTTAAAAATGGCTAAGATAATAAATTTCCTGTTGTGTATTTTTACCCCCATAGAAAACGCAAAATAAAAATTAAACATATACTTTACGAGAGAGCTGCTCCACTCCAGGCGTGTTTCACGAAAAACGAGAGCAGCTGCTCCGATGAAGCCCCGTGGGCAGAGGCTCACAGCAGCCTCGCCTGTGGCAGCCAGAGACCGGGACGGCCCAGATGTGCACGAGCAGGCGGACAGACGGACGCTGTAACCTTCGGGTGCGGGTTTGTCTCAGGACTCTTGGCTCTGTTCCGCTGATCTGCGCCTCCCTCGCAGCAGCACCACCCCGCCTTGAGTGCCGTAGCTGTGTAGTCAGTTTTGAAGTCGGCGAGTGTGAGTTCTCCAACTCTGTGCTCTTTCAAGATTGCTGCCTGTTCCGTGTGTCGCCAAAGACAAACCCAACCGGTTCTCCCAGAACCCTCTCTCAACATAAGCATGTCGTCCCACACTTGGTCATTACTGAGATAAGTCACTTTCTTTTTTTGTCATCCCTGAACCCTGGCTAATCCCCTTCATGGACTTAAAGAACTTTCCTATATTGGCTTCTAGCTTTGTTTGCCATGATCAATCCCGGTTACTTTTGTATTTTATTAAAAACCTAGCCTTTCGCTTTCTGTCACCTTTGGGCTTCCGTGGGGCTCTGCCACAGAAGGTCAGAGAAGATACCCATCTGTGTCCCCGAAACCCACTACCAGCATGTCCTTTTCATGGCTGTCTTGCCTTGGCTCGAGGTCTTTGATGACAAGGGTAGCGTGGGGAGAGCCAGCCGCAGCTCAGGGCCCGCCACAGCACCGAGAATGTCCTGCGATCACTGTGCCCAGGTACGCAGCCTGGCCCCGGGCAGGCTGCCGTGTCTCCCAGGGGGGCCTCTCAGCAGGGAGGGGCCTGGAAGCTCATGGGGATGGGGAGACGAGGACACCTGGACCCCTGCAGGGATGCTCCTGACGCCTTTGACCTCCCACCCACAGGGCCACAGTGCCCTACTCTCTGGCCCGTGTGGGCAGAGGCCCCGAGACAAAGCAACATGCCAACCAGCAGTGACCCAAGTGCCCAGCTCCTCCCTGGCTCCCCTGAGTAGGCTTCCGGCCCCAGCCAGGAGGTAGCCATGATGGAGGTCAAAAACAGAAGATTCAAGAATGCTAATGTGCAGGGATGGATGATGAAGTCCAGCGGGTTTAAAAAGAGGGTCATTATCACAGCGCCAGGAAGAGCACGCCCCCAGCAACCGTTGTCTGGAACAGCTGTGTCTGAGCAGTGACAGCAAGGACCTCTGGCTGTGGGACGGGCCCCTCCCCCCCATTGTTCCACCTGAGGGTCCCCAACCCTCCAGCCCAGGACTGCAGCTGCAAGTACAGGTCCTGACAGTCAACCTGGGGCGTGCGGACAGCTCACTGGAGAGACTCACTGAGAGCCCCCGAGGTGTGGGGTCTCTTCTTCCCCTGCGGCCCTCCGCTCACCCGGGGCGCACTGTCCCCACCTGGGACCAAGCTCAGAAAACATTCTACTTCAGTGCCTTTCCCACTGCCCCTCTTGGGGCCTGTTTCCTCCATGAGGAGGTTGCCTGAGTCGGTGGTAGAGTCCTTCACACACCACGTGCCACCTGGCATTTGGAAAAAACTGGGCGTGGCCCCTCCTGCCAGCCTCTGCCTGGCCGCTCCAGCAGGCAGGCTTGGCACCGCGAACTCCTGCCCGGTCCCTGCCTTCCCTTCTACCTGCTCATCTGGGTCCATTCCCGCAGGGGCCGACCCCAGTCATTCCGGTCCCCCGTGGCCTGTGTTCTCCGTCCCATGGGGCCGTCCCGGGCTGTGCAGGTAGGAAGTGATCCGAGGAGAACAGTCAGTGTTGCACTGAGAATCGTGCACCCATGTTGTGATCACAGCGCTTCACCAAGTGAGGCGCGGTAACTTAAAAATACTGAGAAAAATCCAGGTGGATTTACTTGGGATTTTGTCCTCGAATTTTAGAATTTCCGAATCCCAGATGTCGGCGTTGGCTTCTCCCGCAGGGAAGAGCTAACCGGAGCTGAGCACGCCTGCCCCACAGACGTGCCCCAGACCCAGGGGAGAGGTGGGAGTGGACTCCCCGCCGGGGAGTAAATACGAGGTGCGCTCCTAGTCCTGAAAAGGCAGAGTGGTCCCCGGTTGGGCCACGTCCCGGAAGTGCCCGCTGTGAGAAATGAGCTGCGGGTGAGATCCGAGCCGGGGTTAGGGCTGAGGGCAGGAAAGCAGGCCCGATGCTCTGCGCCTCTGTGTGTCCGCGTGAGAAGGAACTTGCTGTCCCTCCTGTCATTCATCCGCTTAACTACTTCTGACAGACTTCCGAAGGCTGGGAAGCCCCTGGGAAACAGCAGCAAAAAAGCAGACAAAAATCCCTACCCGCATCGGCCGGACATTCTAACTACAGAGGGAAGGAAGAGGAGCACGACGCACCGACGCGTGCTGTGAGGGGGCCGCGGCAGGGACGGGGGGTGCCGGGGCATTTTAAGTTGGGTGGCCAGGTGGACTTGAGTGAGAAGGCGACAGGTGACCCGGGGAAGTGGAGGGTTGGACATTTGGGGTAAAGTATCCCAGCAGAGGAGACAGCGAGCGCCAAGGCCAAGAGGCAGGGCCCTGACTCCGGTCGACCCGCAGGGAGACCCGTGGGACCAGGTCATGGCACAGACATGGGGCGGGGGCGGGGAGCAGATGAGGACCAAGAACGGAGGAAGAACCAGTTTACACGGAGTCGTCAAAGCCTCTGACAGTGCTCGGCGCTCGCCTCGACTCCTGGTGGGCCAGGGGACTCGGGGGTTTGCGTGGGGTGACGTGGTCTGGCTTAGGCTGCACGGGCTCCCTGATTGCAGGGCCGCGCGCTGAGCGAAGGGCAGGAGCAGAAGGCCCGTGGCGGGGCTGCAGCAACCCTGCACGTGACAGAGGACGGGCCGCAGGGATTCAGGTGCGGGCACACTCTGAAGGCGGAGCTGCCACAGGAGTGACTGGATTGCCCGGGGTGGGGGCGGAGAGAGACAGCGAGGTCGAGAGAGGGGAGTCCGTCGGCTCCCAGGCCTCTAGTCGGAGCGGCTGAGGTGCGGAGGCTTTTGGTGGGGGCAAGTCTGGGGGGGCAGGAACTCGGCTTTGGACTCTCAGTTCAGCGCCGTGGGCCTGGAAGCTAACAGATGAGGCGCCCTTGAAGAGCTTTCGTCTTAACCGGCCAGCAAGGGCGGAGGCTGTGCGGGACATCATTTCCATGGGCAGAGAGACGTGAAAAGCCCCCCAAAGCTCCAGGGGTAAGGGCACCCGAGCACCTGGGGCTCGGGCTTGCAGGGGAAGATGGAAACCGCGTCTCAGGCGAGGGGCTTCGAGGGGCCGTGGAACGTAGGGCTGATGGCACAGAGTCTGGCCGGGGGCTGGCGGTGTCGGAGGGAGGACAGGAGGGGTCGAGTATGAGAGGCGCTTCCCGGGTGTGTCTGGAAGTCTCGTCAGCTGGGTTGGGGGGCGAGGAGAACAGGAAGGAGGAGGCCCGGCCCTCCACGGCAGCGCCTGTGGCCAAGGTCAAAATACAGGGCAGACAAGGTCCATTTTGGCTAGGCTGGGTTTGCAGCGCCCACGTGGCGACCAGGCAGAGGCCCTGTTAGCTGCTCAGTGACAGAAGCAGTTGGGAGATAACAAAAATAGTGGATTTGCGAGTGGTTGGTGTAGAAATGGCAGCTGATGGCAAAGCAACCCTGTAGTGGGAGAGCTCCTCAGCCGGTGCTGCTGGCATTCCGGGACGGTAATGCTTCGTGACACAGGCAGGGGCTGTCTGGAACCTTCTAGGGTGTTTAGCCATGTCCCTGGCATTTACCCACTAAATGCCAATGGCACTTTCCTCCTTAACTGAGGCACACAAGAATGTCTTCCAATGCCACCAGAAGGCCCCTGGGGGGTCTGGAGACGGCCCCTTGCCGAGGGCCGGGGGTGCAGAGTGAGGGTGGCAGCAAGGGACATGCAGGCAAACTGCGCCCACATGGGGCGCGGGCTTCTAACTGCACTGCCGGCCGCCGCGGCAGCGGCACCAAGGTTGCCCAGAGGCAGCCGCGGGCCAAACGCCTGGCGCTGCTCACAGCCCGAGTGCGAGCCTCTGCGTGGGAGACAGCTGGGACGGTGGGCTCCTGGGGGGCCCTTCTCACTGCGGGGGCGCTGGGGGGTCCTCTTCGCTCCCCAGGGAGCAGTCACTCTCGATGTCACGTGGCAAAGCAGGGGTCCGATCCTGACTTGCTTTACATGAGGTCCCCCTGGCTGGGAGCTGCACTGAGGATTCTAAGTCCCAGCCGTGTGCTCAGTTTCTGTCCTTAAGAGGAGGAGGCTGGCGCTAATGTCAGACACTCACGAGTCCTGGCTGTCACAGTGGCCGGACACAAGATTGTGGCATCGTATCTTTTTGTGTTACCTGAACACCTTTTTAAAATGGCAAACACAACCAGCGTCAGCCGCCAGGTCCTGGTTCCCACCCGCAACGAAGGGTTCCCTGTGTTGTCTCCCGCAGCGGGGCCGTCAGCACAGCCGTGGCACTGTGTCCCAGAGGGCGCCTGCCCTCCGAAGGCTCCTGGGAACCAAGTGAGCCCGCCGTGCAAAACAGCACGGCCTCCTTCTAGAAGCGCCTCCCGCGCAGCCTTTCACTCGGCGGGCAACGGGCTAGTGAGCCAGAAGCGACCCTGCTCCGCTGACGCCTGCTGTTCCTCCCGGGGGCGCCCGACACTTACTGGGGTTCTTTTTTTAAAAAAGCTTCGTCCCCCTCTTTCCCCCCAAATCATCGGGAGAGGCCAGATTTACTGCCTGGAACTGAGTCGCTGCTCACTCAGCCAGCGAGACCTGGCCTCCGGCTACGGGCAAAGGCAGCCAGCCGCCGGGCTTCGGCCGCCGGGCAGGGCGCTGGCCGGTCGGGCTCCCCGGGGCACGAGGGCCTGGCGTTGCGCCAGCCACTGTCGTTAAAAATGGGGGCTTGTATGTGTATTTTGCTGAAGTTCACGTCTTGGGCAGCTCTATGTCATGCTGTCACCATTTGCTCCCTCCAAGGCCGCCTCCCTCGCGTCTTTGCTGGGGCGTGTTAATAATTTGCTCTGGGGAGATGAAAGCCACTTCGATACACACAGAATGAGCACACGCAACGCTGCTCAGAGGTCTGGTTTGCACAATGGGAGCCCGGTCTGGGGACTGGGAGTCGACTGGAGAGAATGGTCTCGTTTCCAGGCCACTTTCCTCCAGCAGCGTCTGCACCCCCCACCCCGACATGTGCACCCGAGGACATCGCCAGCCCCAGCTCCAGGACTCTCCAGTCGGCGGCTGCGAAGTCCAGCCCGAGCCACTGCGGGGCGCGCAAGTGGCTGCCTGCTGCATGGGGGGACCCTGGGAGGGTTGGAAGCCCCCCAGGTGCCAGCGTAAGGCTTCCTTCCAGAAACCACATGTGACGGTGGGAAGGACGTCACTGAGGCCAGCGTCTCCATTTTGTAGATGAGGGTGTCGTACTCAGGGGTCAGGTGACCTGTCTGGGTTCACATCGGCTTCCAGATCCCAGCGCAGCCAGTCCTCAAGAGCTGTTCAAGTCTCGTGGCCCCAGAGGACTTGCAGAAGCATAAATAAAACTAAGCAAACCTTTTCAGAGTTTCTGCAACCCCCCCTTTCTGTATCCCCACTTTGGGGTGCTGCTCCCCGCCAACTCTGAGCACCACTACGAAGACCTTGGCCCATCTGGGGTCCCACTCAGTGGCTTGGTCTCGGGGTCTGGCATGCTGGGGTGTCTCCCCAGAGTTCCCCACAGCCTCCATCCCCCAGCCTCAAGGCCCCCGCTTTCTGAAGCCACACGAACACACAAAATGACACAGAGGACAGTGAGTTGATGCACCGCCCCCTCAGACCTTTACCAGGTCACACAAATTCTCCTCCATTCACAGAAGTTCACGGGAACACCCCAAAGCTGTCCTGGAGTGGACCTCAATATGGCTGTAGATTGTGTATCTTGGTCCCTTTTGAAACTGAGTCTCTTTCAAGTTTCATCTGATATTCATTCATCGGGAGGCTTGAGTCCTTCAGAGGAGCTGGTTTGGGGGCAGCTGGTAGCCTGGTGGGTGTCCCAGTTAGGGTGTCCAAAGCCAAGGTCCAGGAAATGTTGTCAACTAGGCTTGACCTTCTGAAGCTTGATCTTCCCAGGCTATAAAACAGGGTAAAACCTGCTCTAACCGGTTTCTCAGGAGTGATGTGAACATAATTAAACAATAGACATTAAAGTAGCTCTTCAAGCAAATGGATGAAAAGAGGTCTATGTACGAGGTCTGTCCGGAAAAAGTGCAGCCATTGTTAACATAACGAGAACTTCTGCACAACATCGGCGTCACCTGGCAGCCAAGGAGCAGAGACTGGAATGCGCATGTCCGAACAATGACAACTTCGCTGTACCGGCCAGTGGGGGCGGTAGACGCTGTTGAGTGAGCGTGTGGACCGTGTGGCTGCTGCATTCACAGCGACCGAGTAAGCAGAGCAACAGATCTGCATCGAATTTTGCGTTGAGCTTGAACGTTTCTCCGTGGGAGCTCTTTGGATCATTCGGAAGGCTTTCAGGGCCGACGCGGTGAGGGCAGCGCAAATAAAAGTGTTGCACAAACCCTTCGAGGATGGTCGAGAATCTGTTGGAAGTGACCCAGGTTCTGGAAGGCTGGCAGCAAGCGGAACACCTGAGAATGTTGAGCGTGCATGGGCAGCAATCAGCAAGGGTTGGCGACTGGCGGTGTGAGAACTGGAAGCTGATCTGGGGACTCCAAAACTTGGCCTGAAACGTGTTGTGGCACAATTTGTTCTGCGGCTCCTGCTGCCAGAGGAGCGGGAACATCATGCTGCAGTTGCTAACGATGCGGGGAGAACTGGGTGAGGCCCTAAGGTGCCTGCTTTGAAGGGGACCGAGGCGTCACTGCCCTGTGTACAGTGTTTCTTGTATCTTGTGTCTTCTTCAATAAATGTCGCTGTTTTTCATATTACATGGCTGGGTACTTTCTGGACAGAATATGGCATATGTTGTTCGTCTAATAACTGTGTGGATTTGTGAGCAGCGGACAAACATCCCTCCTCCCTGTGGCTGTTTGATTAGCTGTGGACTCCTGCTTGCAACTGCTGTCCCTGCAACATGGATTCATATGCTGCTTCCACATTATCACGATGAGTTTTCTAGGTATAGGTTTGCAAGAACCTTTTATTTTTTTGAGGTTCCCAAATATGCAGTCTCGGCCATGTCAGCCCAGAGGTCATGCTGTCATGACTTGTCCAAAACTTGAAACATGACAGTGATTTTTCTTCATCCAAATTTTGTAGCTCTGATCTTCATTATCTTAACATTCAAAACATACAGTACTTTTTTTTTTTTTAATCATCAGTCATGAAACGTGTTTTGGCCCAGACCCCTCCACGGACAGAGTCTCTGTGTTCAGTCTCTCTGTCAGGTTCCGCCTTTGCAGCAGTCAGTCTGTGGTCCTGAGGCGTCTCCCCGCTCGCTGTCTGTCCACCACACACATAGTTCTCTCCAGAACACAGAGTTCGAGGACCATTTGAGAAAAATCCCACTTAACGGCCAATTGTTTAATTTCTTGAGCCTTTAATTCACCCCAAAGACAGTATTTGATTTATGTTTCTGAACCGACACCCTTTCCAAAACGGAAGTGCGGCTGAGGAAAGCTCACAGCGCTTTTCACTGCCAGAAGCGAGCGAGCAACCCAGCCCCAGCCACTTGGCCGCCGTGACCGTGTGAAGCTTCTCACCGACACCAGCTCCTCGGCCATCGGCGTCCAACTCAACCCTGGCATGCTTGGATCCACCCCCAAACCACACCCTCGTGCCCGTGTCTGCAGAGTGGGCCTCCCTCCTCAACCACCCTGTGGGGCCCGCAGAGCTGTGGCCCACCCGGGCTGCTCCTGGGCAGACACCGCCTGAGCCTTGGAAGCCCAGGGAGCCGATACAAGTGGGGCAGTAAGAGCGGACATAAATCACCAAGAGAACAAAAAACAGAGAGGGGGTAGCTCCCCTGAGCCCAACTGCGGAATTTCCTTTCAAGCACTGGGGGAACTAGACAGTTTTTTTTTGGCTCCCTCTACCCATAGCTGTCTCATCCAGGCCGCTAAGTGAGAGGTGTCTGGCTTTCACTTCCAGCTCAGGGAACCTCGGATTAGCTTGTGATTTATTTGTGATCTTCCGCAGAAACAGAGAAGCCCCGCTGACCCTCGCAAGGCTGCACGGATTCACTCTTGCTGTGTGGCTGCTTCAAAGGGACGAAGTGTCTGTAAAACGTTGACAAGGTCCAGTGCTGGGCATTTTTGGCTGTTTACCCGGCGCCGTGGCTGCCCCTGGCCCAAGCCTGCCCTTGCCTCATCCTCCCTGGCTGACAGTTCGGGAACATCAGCATGATGACCCTCAAAACAGATCCTTGTGTTCCCATCGCTGTGTTTCACTCAAAGACCATAAATGCGCAGGTGCGCAAGGGCAGGGGCCCAGCGTCGTGCCCCGGCCTGGGGAGCATGGAGCGCGGGCTTGTGCATACACACGGGGCTGGTGGCTGCGTGGGTTTCCATGGGCAGAAGGGCAGGGGCGGAGAGGCCATCTGAGACCAGAGAGGCAGCCTGTCCCACGGTAGGCTCTGTCTGTGCAGCCAGCTCAGGAGTCTCCCCCCGTTAAACACTAAACAAATCGTTGTTTGATACTGTTAATTGATAACTAGCTGGGGCTTTCCATGACCAGGAAATGGCAAAACAAGAAGCATTCCTTTCTTCTGAATCACACCAATTCCAGAGTCACCGCTTTGAGACATTCAAGTGCCTTCATCCATTCGGTTTGCATTTGTCAAATGTCTGCGTCGTACTGGGACATACATGTGGGCAGACAAAAGCCCCTTCATGTAAGAAGGGGCGGCACACTGAGACGGGGTGCGACCCATGCATGGACCTGCTCACTCACGGGCGCCACAAGGCCCCCCGGGCAAGCGGGCAGGGGGCCTGTCTGGGAAGGCTCCCAGAGGAGGGGCCTGGAGCTAGATTCGGTGAGCGAGGCCGCCTGGTGACCCTGCAGCGGGCTGGCGCTCTGGCCAAGCACGGCCGAACGCGGCGCCGTTACAGCAGGCCGAGCCGAACTGGGGCGGCTTCGGCCAAGAAAGAAGACAGACCCAGACAGCCGAGATGCGAAAGCAAGCGCCTTCGCCGTGGCAAGAGGACGCGCTCAAAGCGTGGGCGTCTGGCGGGGGCGCGGGGCTCCGCGAGCACAGGCCAGCGCGCACTTTCCTGAGCGAGCTTGGCCGTTTCCGCGCACCCAGAGGGGAGATTCAGCGGACCCGGCGCAGGGCACGCTGGCGCTGGCTGTCTCCTCGCCGGGCTGAATCCATTTGGAATTGATTATCGAGTATTCCCAGGGAGAAACTTTGTTGAAACACTAAAAACTTCTGCTAATGGGAAGGTGATACCCAATGGCACTTTTGTTTATCAGAAACTTTGTACCTAGAGATGGAGAAAAGCGAGTCAGAGGGTAGAGATATGTTTCAGGATATTAGATAAGAAAATTCATTCAGTACTTTACCAACGGAAATTAGGGGGAATGTTGTGAGGAAACACACCCCTTCCATGTTGAGGGACAGGGCAGAGAGACGTTGGGTTGGGTTTGGGCCTCCGGGAGAGAAGGTGGTGGGAGGGGGCGGTCCGACAGATGTCCTGGGCAGACAGAGGCCATGTGTCCCCCAGAGCAAACTGCACGCCTCGTGGACCTGCGCACGGACAGCCATACCAGCTGAACACATGGGCGAGAGTAGAGCCCCCACCCCTGCCACACCCCTCAGCTCTCCCAGGCATTGGAGGCTGATGATACAGTCACAGAAAAACACACAGACTCTGAGAACATAAACAGATGCGTGTGGTCGCTCAGTGGGAATGCGTTCCAGGCAAAGTACGAACGGTCCCCGCCAGGGGTCTGCCGTTAGAGCCTATCCTGGGCAGGAAGGCTGGGCAGGCAGGACGGGAGGTATCCGAAAGTCTGAAAGGGGACAAGGACGCCCTCAGGGACGGCAGAGCCTGTGGAAAGAGGAGACCAAGGGAAGGGGGTCCTTGTCGGAAACCTCGTAGCTCTTCCTGGGGTTGGGGTGATGCTTGTCCTCACCCATGGCAGGGACACAGTGTGCTGTCACACCCAGCAAAGGCAGGCAGCTCAGGCCCGCAGAGGGCAGACCTGGCTCTGGTCTTGAGTGGGATGAAACCTTTTCTACGGAACCTCTGGCCTTTGAGGCTGTGCCCCTGTCGGCAGCACCAGGAGGGACCGGGCAGGATGGGTGGCGTCGGTGCTACCTCAGCGGTGCTGCTGGAACTGTGAGAGCTCAGAGGGGGTAGGACCACGTCATGTGAACCTGTGCCTCCATTTTTGATCTGTAAGTGAAGGTGGGACTCCTTGGAAGCTCACAGGCTTGTTGGGGGGCTGACGAAGGGGCAGGGGCTGGAGACACAGATGCTCAGAAAGGCTTGTGAGGGGCTCTGCTGGAGGCAGGGGCCGGCGTGCCACAGGTGCTCAGAAAGTGCCGGAGCCCTCGAGCCACTCACCCTTCCCAGCAAATCCGTCATCCCCCCCAGGGCTGGGCAGGACTTTGACGGGTGTCGTGGAAAATGACATGACTTGAGTTTTCACCGCAGCCACGCTGTTGGTGGCGAGTCCCGTGAACTTGGAGCCCAGAGAACATCCAGCCTCAACAGTGAACCTCAGAGACCCTGGAAAGTTTCTAGAAGTGCTGTTTTCTTGAGAAGTGTAACAATGGCATGGCATCTTGGGAAGACACGTGGACCTGGGGGCGAGCGCCGCACGGTCCGGAAAGCTCGCCTGTGAGCCTCGGGTTACCTCGTCTTTAAAAGGGGGGGTGTCGGTGCCCTTCACGGGCCTGCTGCCGGGGCGGCAGACAGAGCTGGGCAAAGCGTTCGGCAGACAAGGGCAGACGTTGGCCTGGAGCAGAGCACAGCAGGTCCCGGGGGCAGGGGGGCAGGTCTGCCCCGCAAACACCTGCAAATCTCACTGCAGGTGAGGGCGCTGCCCTTGGGGGCATGCAGGTCAGGGGCTCTCGTTGCCGTTAGGATCCAAGGAGAAGGAGGGTGTTCAGTGCCGACACGTCCGACAGAAGTGCACATATGCTTGTGGGCATGTTTGTCTTGGGCCGTCTATTTGTGTTTAGATATATCTTATATTTCCTGAGATTCCATCTGAATGAATGAATGTATTGCAAGCTTGCTCCCAGGAAAACCACACTTAACGTCATTCCTTTCCCTGACACAACACACGACACACACGGGACCATTCATGACACCAGCAGGCAGTGCAGCAAAACCCACTCCCACTGCATACTGGAACTGCAGAGAGAATGTAAGGTTTCCTTTCTTGATGTGTCTGTGACGAACCTAAGAGAAGGCAGCACGCGGCCCAGTCTGGTTTAAGACTCGGTTCTAACCAGCATCGTAGCGCTGTCACTCTGTTTGGTGCCACACCCACGGCCCGGCGGTCCTGGAAGGGGCATTGTCGTTCCCACCTTGGGGAAGCACCAGTAGGGTCTCTAGTCTTGGATTCTTAAAGAAGAGAGTAAACTGTTTTCTCTTGAAAATTCTCTCTCAAGACAATGGCCTTAAAAAGGCCCTACTTTGAACCCCTGAAACAGTATGACCTGGATTTTTGTCATTGGAAAGTTCTGATTTTTGTCTGGCCCCTTCCCATCTCCGCACTCCCCGTCGCTGCTTACGAAGGTGCCGTCGCCCTCTGAGCATGGATGCATGGGAAAAGTAGCGAAGTTTGAAAGCAAGCAGGTAGCACATTCGTATTTCCAAAGCGTCAGTAAATTACACATGGAAGAAAAGTTTGCGAGCTTCCCTAAATTAACGAACCCAGCTCAGGTGGGTCTCAGAGGGTTCAGGGAGTCACCCAGGACCAAAGCGATTGTGTTCCGCGCAATGAGAACAGCGTCGGACATCATGCAAACTGCCGGAAAGGACAAGTGCCCCCTGCAGAACAGGCCCCTTCCTTCCCAGGCCCGGCTTTTACTTTCAGGCCCTTGTTTATGTTCCCAGGCACCTTCAGTGTCAGGAGCACAACGGCCCCTGAGACATACTTTTAGAAAGGATCCCAACACCCTGTACTCCCAGATCCTTTCCGCTCTGCTTCACCAGGTCATCTCCCCTCTCCGCCCCGTCTGCTCGTGGGCCCACAGACCCCTGACTCAGAGCCCTGGGGCAGCCCCTGCTCTGGAGATGAGCACAGCCCCCAGGGCACGCGAGTGACTCAGGACGGCTCTCTGGGGGCCCAGGCGGGGTCCTGTCCGCACTGCCCACTGCTGTGGCCTGCGCTCCACCCTGACTCCCCTGGAGTTGGTGTAGAGGTGGGGTTTTCAGAGGCAACTGCGGTGCAGGGAGGTCACAGGGCAGGGCGTTCCTCCAGCAGGTCTGGTTGCCTTTTGAGAAGTGAGATGGTCCCTCTTTCTCGCCTCACACCCACCCAGGAAGGCCGGCAGGGACGCAGCGAGGGTGGAAGCCTCCCGGCGGGGAGAGTTCTCACCCGAGGCGGCTGCTAGGGCAACTGCAAAGGGAACTCTTCCCTCCTCGCCTTAGCTTCAAACACTGAGCACGGTTCTGCTGCGTTTTCCCGGGGCACCAACACGGGCAGCTGTCAGGAAAGCTCACAGGCCCTGGGGGCTTCCACCACGTGCTTTCAGGGCTCGGCCTCGGATAAGCCCCTCAGCTCGATGCCTCAGGCACCACACCTGTGCAGCAAGGACACTGCGAACCCTGTATCTGGGGTGGTTCTGCGGATCGCAGGAGGTGACTTCTGTAAAGACCAGAGCAGAGGCTCAGTCAGTGGTAGACCTTCCAGCATATCCCGTCATTATTATTTTTATCGCAGCTGTCACACACGTCTGAAGGCTCGGACACAGAGCGGCCAGCATCTGGCCTGAGCTCACACAGCGAGTGGAAAGTGACGGGTCCAGGGTTCCAACCCAGAGCTGCCTGATGTCCGTGTCCTTGCTCGCAAACAGCCCCCAGCGCTGCCCCGTCTCCAGCCGCCCAGACGCGTACCGCGCCCTGACCGACGCAGCGGGAGAGCCCCCACTTCTCCAAGGAAAGAGCCCTGCTTATTGCAGCAGGGTGGGAGTGCTCGCTGTTCCCTCTGAGGGTGGGCCGCTGGCGCCCGGCCACAGGCCAGCCGTGCGGGGCCCTGCAGTTCTTCTCTGTCCAGCCCCGGGCCAGCCTCCGCCGCCCCACCCCCTGGACTTGGATAAATCGAAGATATGGCAACAATGTGAAGAGACAAAGTAAACATCTGTGAGGATCACATGAGGGGGATTTTTCCTTTTCATTAAACATTCGATAACAACTCTCAGGCTTTTTGATGTTGCTTTCCCACGTTTGGGCTCAATGAAAGGTGCACATGACTCATAGAAACGACCGAGGCGGGAAGCAGACAAGGCGCCTCACCCCACCCGCTCAGATCTCTGGCCCGGTGCTGGCAGCAAGTCCCTGGACTGGCCTGGCCGGTCCCCCTGTGGTTGGCCACAGCTGCACAGCAGAGGGGCTCCTGGAGGGGCCACTGGGATACCCAGACAAGGAGTGACTTAGGGAAAGTGAGAGGCGTGGAGCCTCGGGGAGCTGCCTAGTAACTTTTCCAGAAAGCACTTTCTGCGATCAGCTTAGGGGCTTCTTGTCTGCATCCCACGACTTTCAACTCCCAGGTGTACCCACGCTGTGCAGGCTGATCCTCCTGCACTTCAAAGAGCCGCCGCCTGGGGACCGCCCCCATTCTGGGGGCACATAGGGCCTGTGCCTCTTTCCAACGAACCAACCCCCATCCCCCTCGCTGTTCTCACTGCTCTCCTGGAATCTGTCCAGCACGTTCCCTTCTGGCCCCGGAGAGCCTGGCTAGGCCCACACTTGCGGACAGCATCCAAGGGCTGGAGGGAGAATCGATACGCACCCCGCCCACCTCGCGCCCCTGTGTTATCTGGTCAGTGAACCACATGACAGCCCGAGCTGGCCGTCTGCTGCCTTTGAACCCGCGGCCATGGGTCTGCACTCACTTCTCGTCTTCCTCAGCTCAGGCCTTGGCGTCTGCGGGCCTAGGACTGGGATTCTTTAGCTTGTGGACCTGGAGCGAGTGGGCCCATCTGCCTGAGCCTCAGTTTGCTCCCTGGGGCTGGGAAGACCGCTTCCACGGCCTCCTGCGTGTGAGGACCTAGAGCTGGCCGAGCAGTTTGGGAGCCGGCCCTGTCCAGCAGGCCTCTCAGCCACTGTCGCTGGTCGCCGCTGTTTCCCCGGGGACAGCACCCCAGCCTCCACTCAAGGGGATTAAAAAAATTCCACTCGTGTGTTCTCTCACAGGAAAGCCTGCTGCTGTCATCACCAGGGTTTGTTGTCCTGCTGCCTCTCCAGCCCCCGGCACCCAGGGCTGACTCGTCTGCAAAACCACACCAGCAGCTCGTCCCCTCGTCCAGGTCAATAATAAAAACTAAACAGGAGCTCAGCTCTTCTGCTGGTCTTACGCAAATCCACTTCAGACTTCTTCCCACAGAATTTATGTAACTTCTTCATAAATCCAGACACGTGAACTGAAAAATGGTAGAAAGGCTGACCTTGTGCCCTCAAGTTTACCGGGACACTGGAATACCCTCAGGGGTTTTTAAAAAATAACGCTTTAACCTGGTCGGTTAAGAAACCAGCAAACAAAAAGATAAAGCTCTCAATATCATGTTTACTTTCATTTTGTGTTTATTGATTTGGGGTGTGTTTATACTCTTTTTTTTTTTTCACCTTTCCAGGGTGTTGAGATACTTTCTTTGCAAACAGTTTATTCAATTCTGAGTTTGTTAATCTATTTCCACCTTTCTGGAATAACATGAAAACTTCCAACACTAAATTCTTAGATATTTAGAGACAGCTCTAAATATCTAAGCATTTTCCAAAAGGACAGAGCAGTTATATCTGTCATTTAAAATTCACCTACCACCACCCTCTCCTTCTGTATAACTTGATTTTTCAAATTTCAACTGTGGAAGAAATTCAAGTTCAGCTAAAAGAACCACAAAGCTACCTTGACTGGCATGGCTCACTCGGCTGAGTATTCTGCAAAGTGAGAGGCCGCCAGTTTAATTCCCGGTCAGGGCGCAGGCCTGGGTTGTGGGTTCCATCCTCGGGGTGCATGCAGGAGGCAACTGATCGATATTTCTCTCTCGCATCTCTCCTTCCCTTCCCCATCTCTGAAAATAAATAAATAAAATATTTAAAAAATAAATAAAAGTGCCACACAGGAGCTATGTTGGGATCTTTCATTCATTTAAGATTTTTTTTGTACCTATATCAAGTCTACCCCCCCATCCCTCCCCCATGTAGCCGATGATCAGCAACCATGAAGCAGATTACATTCCTGTAAACTTTCTGTAAACCTAAGGACCGCCCTGGCACTTGGGGCTTGCTTTTCTGTGAAGGGCTCTTGGCCCGTACAAAGGATCTTAAGGTCACAAGCCCAGCAAACATTAATCCCAGGAAGAAATAGAAAAGCAAAGTTTTCACAGCCAACAAGCAGTGTTTCTGATAGATTACTGTGCCTCTTCCAAGCACGAGTTAGGACAACACAAATAAATGATTAGGCTAAAAATAGCACGTTTCACTCCATTCAAAATTGGACAGGTCATCTTCAGAGAGAGGAAGTTTCAGAGGGCTGGCCAGTAGTTTTCACTGTGATCTGAAGTACATTCTAACAACTTCAGTCCCAAATAAAGGCCCTGCTTTCAAGTGTTGTGATAACAATTAAGGACAAGATAAAAATACAGAAAAGGCTGAATCGTTGTGAGAACAGAGGGCCCTGCCCGCTCGGGGACTTGGGGCTCTAGGGGCTGTAGGGGCTGGAGAGGGGGCCCTGGACAAGGGCTTGCGGTTCCTTAGTTCCAGCCTCTGCGCAGTAGAAAGGCACGCCCAGAAGATCTGTCATATTTTTCCATATTCAAACTTTTAACCTAAGAGAATTTTTAAGGCGTTTACTGTAGGCCCAGAGGAGCCACACCTGGGTAGCCACCAGCCCGCCCGCCATGGATATGCGGTGTTGCATCATGTGACGGAGACGGGCACCTGCCGCTTCCTCCTGAGCGCACAGCAAGTCACGTTGCCCCGTCTTCCTTGCAGACAGCGCACCACTTCTGGGCTCCGTCCTCACCCCGACCCTCTGCTCCTCTCTGCTCCCCTCTGCCTGCCACATGTGGGGGGTCCCAGAGGAGCCCGGGGCACCTGGGGGACCACAGAGCCGCAGGTGTAAGGAGCCCCAGTGACTGATCAAAGGAGAACCCCCACCCCGCCCCTCACCCTGGGCTGTGATGACAGACAGCCCTCTTAGAGGCCCTGAGACCGGCCAATTTGATTAACAGAGGTTGTTAAAATCTCTCCCTTTTTTTGTGTCGATAGTCATGTTTGTCAATCCAATTTGATCTTTAAGCAATGAAACTTCAAAAAACACAAGATAAATTTTTGTTGTGCTGACGTGGTAGAAAAAGAAATAATACTAAGATTAAATATCCACTTTGTTTTTTGAGATTGCAAATGGGCATCTTCTTAAAATTATGTGTTACAGATTATGCTAGTCTAGTTGTCCCAATTGTCCCCCCGGGCCCCCTCCACACAGCCCCCTCTATTTCCTGTGCTGTCCTTTACATCCCCACAGCTATTCTGCAACCACCTGTTTGTACTTCTTAACCCCTCACCTCGTCACCTGTTCTTCCCACAGCCCCTCCCACCTGGCCACCATCAAAATGTTCTCTGCGTCTGTGAGTCTGTTTCTGTTCTGCTTGTTTGTTTCTTTTCTTTCTTTTTGGATTTAATTATTGATAGATATCTATTGCCATTTTATTGTTTGTATTTTTGATCTTCTTAAAGAAGACCGTGTAACATTTCCTATAATACTGGTTTGGTGGTGATGAACTCTTTAGTTTTTTCTCGTTTGGGAAGCTCTGTATCTGCTTTTTGATTCTAAATGACAACTTTGCTGGGTAAAGCAATCTTGGCTGTAGGTGCCTGCATTTCATCACTTCGAATACTTCTTTCCAGCCCCTTCTTGTCTGTAAGGTTTCTGCTGAGAAATCAGCTGACAGTCCTAGCGGGGGCTCCCCTGTAGGTAACTAACTGCTCTTCTCTTAGTGCTTCTAAGGTTCTCCCTTTGGCACCTATTCCTCTCTCTTTTCTTCCCAAGCTGCTTTCACTGAGAAGCTTTTCTGCGTGAGAAAAGAAGCCTTCCGTCTGCAGAAAGCTCTCTGAGGGTGGGGAGGGGGTGGGCGATGGCCGCACCCCTGCCTGGCCCTTGGGCCCTGCTCCCAGCGTCGCCTGCACAGCCTGGGCAGCGTGCGTCAAGCAGGGACGTAACGCTCCTTCCCTCTCATCCCTGCATCTCATTTTTCTGTCTCCACCTGCATAACTTTTAGGTGCTTAAAGCTCCTATTTTTAACACTCACCCCAGATAGAAATGCTAAGCCCTAGAAAATTTTTAACCATTCCTATTAAAAATCACTTCCTCTTTTGGACGCCTGAGTCAGTTCTAAGTCGGTAAGGCGTGCATGCAGAACAAGTAAGGGAAATACCTCAGAGCGCGGCTGTACACCCCTCCGGCTCCTTCTCAGATTGGAGAATTCCAGTGGCCCAGTCAACCGGAACGCAGTAAAATAAAAGAACAGAGCAAAACGACCTTTGCAATAACGATGGTCATTTTTCAAATAACTGCATGTGCTGACTGTGTACCCATACATGTAAAGATTCTCTATCATCAGAAAGAAAAGTTCCGGACTCCGTGGCGATGCAGGCCTGTGGTTCGACGGCACCAGGTGGCCGTTAAGAGAGCGGCACGGGGCAGAAACAGCCTCCCTCTCGCCATCGCCATCAAACCAGGCCCACGGCGACAGGTCACATCCAGGGGCGCAGTGCAGGAGGAGGTGCGGTACTGGGAGTTTAAGGGAGAACGGCAAGTGTGCTAAAGGGGATGATGACAAGACCTGCCCGGAGGGAGGAAACGGCGCGGGGGCGAAGCCACGGCTTCTAGCGTGCGAAGAGCTGTTCCCCTTTCTTCGGAAAGGGGAAAGCGGATTGACTCAGTTTCCGCTCTTGGGAGACCGCAGCTGGGGTGTGGGGGGGCGGCGGAGAGCGCAGGGGGAGGACTCCTGCCCTGGAAGAGCGTGTCCAGTCACAGGACTGCACTGCCCTCTGCTCTGAGGCTGCCCACCTCCTGACTCAGATTCCTTTTGCTTCCAGAAGGGTGCCTCCCTCCCCAGACAGAAGTAAGAAGTCCGACGCGGGCAGAGCTGATGACCTAGGCCCGGGAAAGATTAATAAATGTCAGCCCGGGAGCAAAGATGTCATGATTTCTAACTATATTCTACTCACCATCCTCTTGAATATACCAGGCGACCTCACAAAGTCGGGCTTCGGGGCAGGCGCCGTTGTCCCCATCACCTGTGAGCGCACACAGGCACGCAGAGGGTAAGGGTCAGGCCGCAGGTCACAGAACGGGCACAGGTGGAGCCCGAGGCTCCAGCCCGGTGGCCTGCCCCTGCGACCGTTTCTACTGCTCTGCCACACCAGCCGGGCCGCGCGGCTGCTGTGGGGGGGCGGTGTCAGCTACCGCTGCCCTGAAGTCGTTTGTGGACGAGGCTCATCTCTCCAGACCGACGCTGAAGGGAGACCCCTAGGCGCTGGAAGAGGCTGAATCCTGAACAGGTTTGGTTTTTAAGGCATTGGACAAAGTGAAATATCAAGAAATACCCAGAAAGGTCCAGATCAGTTTCCAAGTACTGGTAAACGACCTGCGATGACACAGAGCAGAAAATAAAGCCCAGGGCCTCACAGGAGCTGAGTGCCTTCTAAATGGCGGTGGTCCTCTCAGCTCTAAAAGCCGTGTTCTAATGTCAGAGAATTGTGAGTTTTATCGCTTCCTTGATAGTCGTCTTTGGGTTTTCATGGCTTTGAGGAAAAGCCTTTTGCCAATAGAAACTTCAGAACGCCCTCCATTAAGTGGCATGTTTGGAGACTCAGCAGTAGAGGCACCTGGATGGTGCGGGAGCAAAAGGATCAGGGAAAGACCGTGCGGCTTGGCCCGCACTTGAACCGAGAGGCAGAAGAGGAGTGGCGGGTACGTAAAGGTTCCAGCAGAGGAAGTTGAAGCAGAGGAGTTCTGGGGTTGTGGCAGACCACCCATAGGAGGCTTTCCCCGTGAGTGGCTTTTGTCTGCACAAACTTGGGGACCGTCGAGTTTTGGTATGGGCTCTTGTTCCCTGTGACCTCACCCAACTCCCATCAGACCAGCGCTGTCACAGGAGCTGTGGAAGGACACACATCTGCATCCCACCCAGGAAGTGGGTCCTCGCAAGCAGTGGCTTCGGCTAAGGTCAAGATCAAGGAGACTCAGTGTTTAGGAAGGACACCAATGGGCTGTGAGGGCCCTAAGCAATCCAGTTAACTTTACAACCAAGGTGGCATTAAC